>WNWK01006342.1:0-5000 GCA_009830355.1 Cherax destructor
TTTATGTCCATTCTGTAATATGGAGACCAAAACTGAGCTGCGTAATCTAGGTGAGGCCTTACTAATGATGTATAAAGCTGTAATATAATATAGCTGTCAGGGAACTTCAGGAGGATTTAGACAAACTCAATTCCTGGTCAGAAAAGTGGCAGATGCAGTTCAATGTAGATAAATGCAAGGTTCTGAAGCTCGGGAATGTCCATAACCCAAGCACTTATAAGTTAAATAACGTAGAACTTAGCCATACAGATTGCGAAAATTACTTGGGGGTTATGGTAAGCAGCAACCTTAAACCAAGACAGCAATGCCTAAGCGTACGTAATAAGGCAAACAGATTACTGGGATTTATATTAAGAAGTGTTAGCAACAGAAGTCCAGAGGTTATATTACAGCTTTATACATCGTTAGTAAGGCCTCACCTAGATTACGCAGCTCAGCTCTGGTCTCCATATTATAGAATGGATATTAATTCGTTAGAAAATGGGTATTAACAAAGGGGATATAAATAAGGTCTTGAGGATATCTCTCCAAGAGAGAACCCGCAATAATGGATTCAAATTAGATAAGTTTAGATTTAGAAAGGATATAGGAAAGTATTGGTTTGGAAATAGGGTAGTTGATGAGTGGAACAGTCTGCCTAGTAGGGTTATTGAAGCAAGGACCTTGGGTAGTTACAAATTTAGGTTGGATAAATTCATGAGTGAGAGGGGTTGGATTTGAGTGGGAATTGTACATGAGTAAATAGAATTATCAAAGCTTATTTCTTGGGTAGCTCTGTTAGTGGGATGGATTGTGAAGGACTTGCCTAGTATGGGCCAACAGGCCTACTGCAGTGTTCCTCCTTTCTTATGTTCTTATGAGGAAAGACCGCGAGACTGAGATAAAGATGAGGAAAGAGCGCGAGACGGGCGTGTACTTGCAGACACTTGGGTCATTTCTCAAGAGTGATTTCGATTAGATCGGCGTGGAGCGTGTGTGCTGGAGCAGAGGTCATGGGTCACGTGGGTGGACCCACGCTCACACACGCCACGGTTAACAGTCAGGACCCGTGCCCACACGATACACTTCCATCAAGTATTCACGCCCACACCTGAAGGTTTCAGCAGGGACCCACGCCTGAATGTTTCAGCAGGGACCCACGCCCATGCATGAAAGCTCCTGGAGAGCGAAACGTTGCCACAATAAAATGTCACATTAGTTGCATTTGTGTCCTTTTACTTTACATATTGTCGGTAATTCTACCAATATTATTACATTACTTTACATGAAGGTTTCAGTAGGGTTCCACGCCCACACTTGAAGGTTTCAGTAGGAATCCACGCCCACACTTGAAGGTTTCAGTAGGGATCCACACCCACACAGACCCACGCCCAGTGAGGACGTGTCTAGTGTACTCTGTGTGGACTGAACCATCTTTGCTCTCTGAAGACTTTTCTACTGTGCTCTCCGTTCTTAGCTACCTGAGATTGGATGATGGCTTCTCTCGACTACGAGCAGCTATATCTCCAACTTAAGGCGGAATTAACGGAAGCTAGAAGAGAAATTCAACGATTGAGGGGTATATGCAAAGATTATCCCCGGAACAATGTCGCCGATGATCAGACCAACGAATGGATGCGAGTCGGATCTAAAGGGACGAAGCTGAAGTTGAAGAAGGTCCAGGAGACTGCTGTGAAAACCAGCAACTCTTTTTCCTTGTTATCAGACCCAGCGAAGACCATCTCTACAAAGACCGTCGAGAACGTCATGCACACCGCCAGTCGAGGTAAGAATATTGTTTTAGTTGGGGATAGTCATATTAGGTTTATGGATAGGGCATTTTGTCTTAAGGATAGGAATAGGAGGCAGAGGGTGTGTTATCCTGGGGCTGGGATGAAGGATATTGTTAGCCGTCTTGACGACATCATGAAAGGTAATGGGAGCAATCCTATTATCTGTCTCAGTGCTGGAGGCAACGATGTTGACCCAGCATTCTCCACCTGACTAAATCCTATAAATACTCATGTTTCTTTTATCCAGGTAGATCTGTTTGTGACTCGATAAAGCCCACTGCGTGGGCGAAACGTTGTCAATAAAGGATCACATTATACTGCTTATGTGTTTATTTTTCCAGTGGATGATAGAGTAAGAGCATATGGATTTGTAAAAGGTCTGGGAACTAGACCCCGAAGGGGTTACGAGGAGTACATCTGATATATATATATATATATATATATATATATATATATATATATATATATATATATATATATATATATATATATATATATGCACTGGGCATAAATATTTATTTCTTCCCTCTCTATATATATATATATATATATATATATATATATATATATATATATATATATATATATATATATATATATATATACATGTGAGAGGGGAAGAAATGTATATATATATATATATATATATATATATATATATATATATATACATGTGAGAGGGAAGAAATAAATATGTATGCCCCAGTCCTAGAAGTCGATAGATGGAGAGGTGTTCGGGTACGCAATAACCTACGTCCGTGTGTGTCCATGTGTCTGAATACGTCGTTGGGTGCGTGTCCTTATAAGTACGAACTTCTGTTGCTTGTACTAACCTCTTTTCTTTTTAAAGGGGTTTCTGTTGCCCTAAATACTGTCGTACACATTTAAAGCACCTACAGTCTCTTTTCCCAGTTTGTTTCATATTGACTTTACACTGGCAACCTTCCCGTCTCTCTCTGGCTCATCGTTCAGGTCCCTTCCACGTAAAACAATATGCTGTTCTCTACCACTCCACTAAATGATGTTATCCTACCACCACACTCCCTTTCTTTAAGCTACAACCCATCCTCTTAAAACCTCAATCGTTTTTTAAACATACGGTTTAAAGCAAATTTCTCGATTAATGCTACTAAAGTTAGGCTAGATTTTTTTGTGCCGAAGCGGCTTGTTTATTGCGCGTCCCATATCCATTTTGTGGAGGGTAGCAGATCATATGTATGTATACAAAAATGGCCTAGGAACTAGGCTCCAAAAGGGTTAACAGGAGCACATTAAAAGTTATATTTACAATTGTCTTATCTGTTACAAACAATTTTAGGATATCTGCTTGATATGTCTTTCATCGTATTTTAATAATTAAAATACCTTGATATATCACATAAGTTTATATACTATCTTTATAGTCCTCAATAAATAGGCAATTGCGCATATACATACATATAAAAGTGTGTGTGTGTGTACTCACCTAGTTGTGGTTGCAGGGGTCGAGTCACAGCTCCTGGACCCGCCTCTTCACTAGTAGCCACTAGGGCACTCTTCCTGCTTCATGAGCTTTATCATAGAGTGTGTGTCATACAGTGTCTGAGGAAATGCGAGGCATTCAGGTTCAAAGGGTAAGTCAGGTACAGTTTATTGGATCATGAGCCCTTGTATCTTACAGCCATCCTGTGGATGGTAGTGGCAAGACTGTGCACCCCATAGTCATCCTGTGGACGGTAGTGGCAAGACTGTGCACCCCATAGTCATCCTGTGGACGGTAGTGACAAGACTGTGCATCTCATAGTCATCCTGTGGACGGTAGTGGCAAGACTGTGCACCCCATAGTCATCCTGTGGACGGTAGTGGCAAGACTGTGCATCTCATAGTCATCCTGTGGACGGTAGTGGCAAGACTGTGCACCCCATAGTCATCCTGTGGACGGTAGTGGCAAGACTGTGCACCCCATAGTCATCCTGTGGACGGTAGTGGCAAGACTGTGCATCTCATAGTCATCCTGTGAACGGTAGTGACAAGACTGTGCATCTCATAGTCATCCTGTGGACGGTAGTGGCAAGACTGTGCACCCCATAGTCACCCTGTGGACGGTAGTGGCAAGACTGTGCACCCCATAGTCATCCTGTGGACGGTAGTGGCAAGACTGTGCACCCCATAGTCATCCTGTGGACGGCAGTGGCAAGACTGTGCATCTCATAGTCATCCTGTGGACGGTAGTGACAAGACTGTGCACCCCATAGTCATCCTGTGGACGGTAGTGGCAAGACTGTGCACCCCATAGTCATCCTGTGGACGGTAGTGGCAAGACTGTGCATCTCATAGTCACCCTGTGGATGGTAGTGGCAAGACTGTGCACTCCATAGTCACCCTGTGGATGGCAGTGGCAAGACTGTGCACTCCATAGTCATCCTGTGGACGGTAGTGGCAAGACTGTGCATCTCATAGTCATCCTGTGGATGGTAGTGGCAAGACTGTGCATCTCATAGTCATCCTGTGGACGGTAGTGGCAAGACTGTGCACCCCATAGTCATCCTGTGGACGGCAGTGGCAAGAATGTGCACCCCATAGTCATCCTGTGGACGGTAGTGGCAAGACTGTGCACCCCATAGTCATCCTGTGGACGGCAGTGGCAAGAATGTGCACCCATAGTCATCCTGTGGATGGCAGTGGCAAGACTGTGCACTCCATAGTCATCCTGTGGATGGTAGTGGCAAGACTGTGCATCTCATAGTCACCCTGTGGATGGCAGTGGCAAGACTGTGCATCTCATAGTCATCCTGTGGATGGTAGTGGCAAGACTGTGCATCTCATAGTCATCCTGTGGACGGTAGTGGCAAGACTGTGCACCCCATAGTCATCCTGTGGACGGCAGTGGCAAGACTGTGCACCCCATAGTCATCCTGTGGACGGCAGTGGCAAGAATGTGCACCCCATAGTCATCCTGTGGACGGTAGTGGCAAGACTGTGCACCCCATAGTCATCCTGTGGACGGTAGTGGCAAGACTGTGCACCCCATAGTCATCCTGTGGACGGTAGTGGCAAGACTGTGCATCTCATAGTCATCCTGTGGACGGTAGTGGCAAGACTGTGCACCCCATAGTCATCCTGTGGACGGTAGTGGCAAGACTGTGCACCCCATAGTCAT
The DNA here is from genome assembly GCA_009830355.1 of Cherax destructor. Lineage (NCBI taxonomy): Eukaryota > Metazoa > Arthropoda > Malacostraca > Decapoda > Parastacidae > Cherax > Cherax destructor. The sequence goes on from WNWK01006342.1 coordinate 4,912, forward strand.
CCTGTGGACGGCAGTGGCAAGACTGTGCACCCCATAGTCATCCTGTGGACGGCAGTGGCAAGACTGTGCACCCCATAGTCATCCTGTGG
>WNWK01006342.1:10000-57500 GCA_009830355.1 Cherax destructor
TTGTATTGTGCAAGATACCTCCAATGAAAAGCAGGGGAAAAATTCAATGAATGTAAAGGGACAACGACTCAACCCCCTCCCGTCATGCACAAGGGGGATTAAAAACAACACCCTAGTCATCTTCAGCAGGGAACTCGACAGGCTCCTCGAGTCAGTTCCTGCTTAGCCAGGTTGTGGTGCATACGTGTGGCTGTGGGTGGAGGGTATCAACAGCCTGACCGATCAAGCTAGCAACCATTAAGCCTGGTTTAGGGCCGGGCCGCAAGGGGCGGTGAACTCCGGAAGCGACTATAGGTAACCTACTGTGTCCTGACGAACAAAACACCACCATTACCCTCCCAGCAAATTGCATTACTGCGCTCCCAGGCACCGCCTGAGTGAGAGAAGAAGGGACATCACCCATGGTTCTCTCCCAGGTGGGGATCACACCCAGGCGGGGACCCCACGGAGGGAACATCACCCGGGGGAACGTCATCAAAGGGACACCACGCAGGGGGAAGCCACCCAAGGGGGGCCCCACCCACTCAGGGGGACCAACATACATTAGTCACTGAGATATACCAAACCTTTCACCGATAACGTGGTAAACACCCTCGCTGTTTACTGCCAGGGGGGGGGGTTGACCAGAGTAGGTGAGGGGAGAGAGTAGGTGAGGGGAGAAAGGAGATTAGGTGAGGGGAGAGGAGAGTAGGTGAGGGGAGAGAAGAGAGCAGGTGAGGGGAAACGAGAGTAATAAAAGATGAGGGGAGAGGAGAGGTGAGGGAAGGGGGTGGGAAATCGCCTAACAGTCACACTAAACACAAGTAGAGGTCTGAGCAGATCAAAAAATCACTTTTGATAACATAAATGTAGGTCAGTGTTTTCACAGAGCAACTTTGCCATATGAACAGACTGACCTATGTTGTAGGCTTGATTACAAGTACTTCCCACAGTTTGGCAGAAACACAGATGATCAAACTAAATGCAAAGTATGTGGTCAACTTCATGGTCACTTTCTTGAATACTGTACTTAATTGTCCACTTAATGAAGAATATTGAGATAGACAGCATAATAACCTATCTGATATGTCAAGGTATTTTATTAATGAAAATAAGATACCTGTCATATTAAGCAACATATAAGACAATTTTAGATATAAATTCAGATGTACTCCTGTTAACCCTTTTGGGGCCTAGGTCCTAGGCCTTTTGTGTATCCATATGCTTTCACGCTACCCTCCATAAGATGGATATAAGGTGCACAGTAAACTAGCAACTTCGGCGAGAAAATCTATATCAAAGCAAAGCGGATAATAACATGATAAATGGATTGAGTCGTCTCATTCATTACCCTGACATGACAAGCAAAACAAAATATAAATAAAATAACTATGAAGGACTTGCAGAGAGCCTTAATAAGAGAGATTAAGCTATCAAGAGCAGCAGCAGCACCACCACCACCTTTGACCCTGGCAGGTAACAGGCACTTGTCGCTAATGTGCTGCTGTTCTGGCGAGTGTCCGTCCTCACCACTCACGCTCTCAGCGGCCTCTTAAACACCACCGGGAAAGATGTGCGTCAGCGGCTTGTTCCGGGAAGTTGAGACCAGCGACAAGTGTGACTTGTTGCAGTGTGACCCTAGTGATGACTTACTGCAGTGTGACCCTAGTGATGACTTACTGCAGTGTGACCCTAGTGATGACTTACTGCAGTGTGACCCAAGTGATGACTTGTTGCAGTGTGATGTACAAGATAACTTTTGATAAACATTATCCCTTTGTGTTGGTATTTTGTTATTTTTTTTGTTTTTTAGATTATAACGGACATGTCCATCCTGTGGAGGGTAGCGCAAGATCATATGGATACATAAATGGCCTAAGAACTAGGCCTCAAAAGGGTTAACAGGAGTACATCTACATATATATTCTTGTCCTATCTGATGTAAGCGAATTTGTCTTATTTTTCTTTATATGTCTTATTCTTAATAAGATATACCTTATTCTTAATAAGATATGTCTTATTCCTAATATGTCTTATTCTTAGTAAGACCTGTCTTATTTTTTCTTATCCATCACATAGGTTTTTATATTAGCTCTTATATCCTTCAATAAGTGTTCATACAACCAAACAAAACATTCCAGTAGCCATAAGCCTTGTGTGTCTGCCAGAAGAACTTATAAAAAGCCTAAGTCTTGTTATTACTACAACAATCAGTCTGCACAAGAGCGACGATGGAATCCTACATAAGTACGGACAACTTTATGTATTTCTGATCTGGCAAAGTGACTAACGCCATAGTATGGCACTTACAGGCGCTGGGTGAATAATGTCATAGTATGGCACGTACAGGCGCTGGGTGAATAACGCCATAGCATGGCACGTACAGGCGCTGGGTGAATAACGCCATAGCATGGCACGTACAGGCGCTGGGTGAATAATGTCATAGCATGGCACGTACAAACCTAGCTGTACGTCATCACTACCAGGGTAAATGACGCTCGTATATGTATTCATTACTGTATGTAAATAGCTTTGAATATCTCAATGTTTACGAATTTATACATTTTGCATTTTATACTTATAAAATATATATAGCTATGTGTTTAACATATATATACACATATGAATGTTGGATCTAATTACAATACTTGAAAAGTGTAAAGAAACCTCAAGATAGAGATTACAGAACGTACAGTAAAACAACATAAATATTTAACATTATTGTTGGCACCTGCCAAGTGTTAATAAAGCAAGGAATAATAAAAATAAATTAGAATTAAAACTCCACCTGAGCTTTAATAACGTCTTTATTAACGCATACAGTATTACTACCTAAGTAATTTCAGAGGAAACTTTTAAGAGGTTGCATGATTTTCTTTTCTTTTCTCCTACTTCTCGGTTTTATTTTGCTCATAACTCAATAAAGTATCGTCCAATCGGCTTTCAAGTTTTCATTATAGAAAGCCATTGAAGATGATATATACTGTGTGTGTGTGTGTGTGTGTGTGTGTGTGTGTGTGTGTGTGTGTGTGTGTGTGTGTGTGTGTGTGTGTGTGTGTGTGTGTGTGTGTGTGTGTGCGCGCGCGCGCGCGTGCTTTCCCCCAGATCTCCTCCAGCTAGCGTCTCCGTATTCACTTAATACATTTGTTTCCACTTCTGGTGTACTCTTTGGTACTAAGATACCAGACATATTAAGCTTAGTTTCTAAGCCTTTTGTTATCTATATGCGTTTACGCTATAGTCTAAATGATGGATATGAGGTGCACGATAAAGTCGCCGCTTCGGCGGCAAACTCTAGTCTAATGTACATCTTTGATGGTGGCACTCAGCATCCGGCTAGCCAGCCATGACATACGGGCGCGGCCTGCGTGCTGGTGTAGACCCAAGCTGTTAGCAACGTGCGCTGGATTAGCGAGTTTGCTGAGTGATTAGACGCACCCCGCCACCAAGACCGCGTAATTTGAAGTTGATCGCTTGCAACCACTACGTTACTTTGATTTATGGCCTCCCGATCGTCTGTATCGCTGGTGGGCAGGCAAGACTGACGACCAGGGTGCGCAGGTGTGGGGGCGAGTTTTGCCCTGGCAGACGCAGGTAAAGGGCAGGAGGGTTACCCTGTGTGTGTGTGTGCCTAGGGCGAGGCTCACAAGGTAAACATCGGCACCCCGGACACCCGACCACACACACAAGACCAAGATACACATGCGACAAAGGCACAAAGAAGGATAAATAAAAGAAGATGAATTGAGCGATCTCTTGAGTTTCCAATCGTAAGATGAATTAAGCGACTTGTTAAGTTCTATTGTAGGATCAGTTTTCATCCGAGAGAAGCGAGTGGTACAATATGCTGCAGCCGGTGAGTTGCATGAAGGATTATTACTACACTACGTGGCTTGCCAAGCCACACAGCTTACATATCACGTTAAAATATTTCCCTCACTGCAAGCAAATATCCTAAAACTGCTTGCAACAGATAAGACAAGTTTTAGTTATAAATCCAGATGTACTCCTTTTAACCCTTTTAGAACCTAGTTCCTAGACCTTGTGTGTATCCATATGCCCTTGCGCCACCGTCCACAAGATGGATATAGGGTGTAAAATAAACTAGCCGCTTCAGAGGCAAAATCTAAGATCTACCGTCATGTAGGTCATATTTCGATATAGCCACTGATGAACGACCTGAAGGCCACACTCCCGCCTCAGTGAGTGGTTTGCTTTCATGATCTGCGATCCCTCAAGGAAGGTTCCTTGATGATGGTGAGGGGCTCCTGCTCTAAGGAATTGGACTTGTACTCCGATTCCATGAATCGAGACGAAATGCCTTCCATTTCGATCACAGACCGGGCCGAGGGGGGCGCTGACCCCCGCGGCGCTGTTAAGACTGTTAAGACTCTTTGGGTTTAGCTCTACCTCGTGAATATAATAATAATGATTTGCGACGTGACATTTTCTACCAGAGTTGGAAGACTAAAGAAAGCTGGGGAGCATTTCCGGCAATCTTTCTTTGGGAAAAACCTATGACTAAGTGGTAAAAGAGGAAGCGGGGATTCTTCACTTCTTGGAACCCAACTGAATAATGCTATAGGAACATGACAGGAAATGCACGCCTCACCTACACTCTCGGCTCTGTTACTTTGCCTTATACTTTAACTTTCCCTCCATCCATTCCCCCTCTCTCTTTCTCCCTCTCTCTATCTCTCTCTCACACACAGTCATCTGGACCTGCTGGTCTGCGTTTAAGTAACCTTCAGGACACAGTGAGACTCTTCATGTCACTTCGGGGTCATACTCAAGATGGTGTATGTCAACAACCACCTCTTAAAACTTCTTTGAACAAGGCATAGTGGAAAGATTTTCCTGCACCTTAGTAGTTTAGGTTGTTTAAACGCTGGAAACAGGGGTTGGAAGCAGGCGCAGGGGGTAAAGATAATAGATGTTGGTAGGAGTAGTAGGCAAAAGGAGAAGGCGGAGGTTGAGGAAAGGCAGTGTAAGCAAAGGATTAGGATAGGGGATGGAGGCAGGGAATGGATGCAGTGGTTTGAGAGGGTGGCGGCAGGGGCAGGGAGTGATCTTAAGAGTCGAGTGATTTAAACCACTACCCATACTGAAGTAGGTTTTGACCTTTTATTACACCCCAGTTAGTATCAACACAGCCAAGATATTGTTGAAAATGGTTCCGCGAAGCAAGGGGCACACAGCCGTTGTATAAAGATCAATAAAGTTTAAGTTGTTGCCACTAGAGAAAAAGGATCACAGCTCCAGTAGGTACATCAGCTTTTGTCGAAGAGGCGACTAGTTTACTGTGTACCCCCACATCCATCTCGTGGACGGTAAAGCAGGTGTAAATGGGTGCACAAAAGGCCTAGGAACTTGACCTAAAAGGCTTATGTCTTAAGACACCTTCTTGGGCTCTCAAGAATTTCAAATTCAATGCCCTTTCATTGCATTATTCTTGAATAAGGCTTTTATATTGAAGAGTGAAAGGACTAGAGCAATATCATTGCCCCCTTCCCTATTCCCTAGTGGTTGCTGTGCATGTGGGTATATATTTACAGTTCATTTTTCATATGTTACAGACAAATTTAGGGTAGCGGCACGGGTGGAAACATTGGTCATGTTTCCTTAGGCTTGTTGTTCCTGCTAACCTAGTAGTAAATAGATGCTTAGGTGTTGTGGGTCTCATGTCAAGCATTTGTGTCTGCCTAACTGCCTGAAGTACTTGTAGCCAAGCCTAAGCTTGTGAGTGAGTGATCTTCTCAGGCTTCTAACCGTATTTTTATGATATTCACTTTCATTATTTACTACTCTCCTAATATTATCCATAATGCTAAACACAGATATATCAAAGTTATATTCTACATCTTCCTTCAGGGTACTTTCTTTGGCTAATTTATCAACTTTATAGTGAAGGATTAATTCACTGCTTGAAGGAATCCATAAAAATAGTACATTTGTTACCTTTTCTCTGAATTTGGAGTAAATATACCTGGCTTCTCCAATGAGCATTTTGTTAGTCATTATGTGAGTCAAGTGACGTCATTGATGACAGAGAATGAATAATAATCAAAGATTCAAACTCAGAGTGATAAGTGCAATTAGCATAATAAACATTTTAATTTGCAGTGTAGACGACCAATTGTTAATTCTAATACGTAACTCATCATAGTTGGTAGCGTTCTTATCTAAGAAGGAGGCAACAAAAGTATATGCAGCCATGCCAGTAGACTTTTAAAGTAGGATAACAGGTCTCAGCCTGAAAATTCAACCTTGTAAAAAATGTCTGGTACAGTATATCTCATTTTCACTAATAAGATATATCAGCATATCAAATGGGTTATCGTACTGTCTACCTCTTTTATTCCTCGACGAATACACAAAAAGCCACAAATTATTTAGAGTACATTTGGGTATAAAATATTTTAGCGGAAGTTACAAGGACGCGTCAAGAAGATAGTGAGGAAGAATGTTGGAGAGAAGCTCGCAACTAGAATATGAATTAGACCAGTCAGTATATAGGAACAAGTGATTAATTTTAATAATCAATTTTGCCAATGAATCTGTTAGTTTACTATACATCCCATATCCATCCTGTGTATGGTGGCGCAAGGCAGGTTACGCAGAGAAAGTTTAAGCGAGCACGGAGGTAAGCGAACAGAGGCAGAGAGGCTGGAATGTTTGTAAAGATCCCTTGGTTTTTCCCAGGCTGGGGGCGACCCTCCGCCCCCGGCTCGTCCCAGCCGCCCAAGGGAACCGGTAATTAGAATAACAGATAATTACTCGGGGCATTGGCATGGTGTTCAAGGTAGCTCCCCGGGTGGCAGCTATCCACTCTTCCCCACCTCAGGTGGGACCTACCCACTTCTTCCCACCTCAGGTGGCAGCTACCCACTCCTCCCAGCTTCACGGGCAACTCTGCAGTCCAGCTTCAGTTTGTCCTGGGCCAGCAGTGCAGATAAAGAAGAGGACTTACCGTCAGCATCGGCAACAGGTGTGTGTAAGCCACCTGAGACACAAGCCATGATGCTGCAAGGTCATGATGCAGAGACTGGTGCAGGGCCATAGGGCCACCAACCTGAGAGACTGAACTGAGCAAGTTGCTTCGCCTGAGAGCGGTATAACACCATGGGACCACCGGCCTCAGTAAGAATAGGCTGAGAAAGACGTCCTTTGCAAAGTCAGGATAGGGTTGAAGCAGCAAATGTATATGTTTAAGAATTTTATTAATGAAAATATGATACCAGACATACCAAGCAAATATCTTAAATTTGCCTGCAACGGATAAAACAATTATAGATGTTAACCCATATGTACTCCTGATAACATTTTCTCGGGGTCTAGTTCCAAGGCCTTTCATGTTTCCATATGCTCTTGCGCTTCCGTTCACAAGATGGACATGGATTGCAGAATAAACTAGCCGCTTCGGCTGCTAAATCTAAAAAAAAAAAAATACAAAAATGCATTAAGACATGGAGCTAGAAAGAGAAGAGGTTCTAGAGAGAGAATTAAAGTGTGGGCGACCGTGGGCGGGCGCGGGCGTGTGTGTATGATGGCTGGAATTTTCAAGTATGAGATCTGCTCTAGTAACAGAGATGAGGTGCCTGCAGTCGGAGCGCACACACACCTGTGTTTAAAATTCCCGTAAACATATGAAAAGTTGTTTTTACACCAGCATCCACGAGGCTGGTCTGGCGCCGTGCGGGAGAAGGCGCGTGTATTAGGTGCCACTTCAGTGCCTATTGATGGTGTTGTGTTCACGAGGTGGGTGCTGCTCCTGACACTCGGGAAGGACAAGTGTGCCAGCGTGGTCTCCAGGATGTTATGATGATCTCCAGGGGGTCATAATGGTCTCAAGGATGTCATGATGGTCTCCAGGATATTATGATGGTCTCCAGGGGCTCATGGTAGTTTCCCAGGATGTCATGATGGTCTCCAGGGTATCATGATGGTTTCCAAGATATCATGATGGTCTCCATGGCGTCATGATGGTTTCCAAGATGTCATGATGGTCTCCAGGGTGTCTTGATGGTTTTCAGGATGTCATGATGGTTTCCAGGATGTCATGATGGTCTCCAGGTTGCCATGATGGTTTCCAGGGTGTCATGATGATCTCCAGTGCGTCATAATGGTCTCCTGCGCACCAGCGTGGTCTCCAGTACGTCAAAATGATTTATCGTGCATCAGGCTGGTCTGACACCAGCGGTTTGGCACCTTTGGCACCTAACGTCATATGCGTCGGGTTAGGACCCACGTGGAAAAGTGTTACACAGAAGATGACATCACGACGTAAGATGAGGGAAAATATTTACACTTTGTTGTACCAATGATAAACACGGCTCATGGGCACTGTGCCTAGGACAGTCCTACATAAACCCTTCCTTATCATCCCTTTTTTTAGGTATATCTGCGTCTAGCATTAGGAGCAATAATAGTATTTAGGAGAAACGTAAATAAAGTGAATACCATAGGAATCCAGTTAGAAGTCTGAGAAGATCTATCACTGAACGTAGATAAGCATGTTGACGGAGCAACTTGCAATGTAAACAGACTGACTGTTGTGGTAGCTAGGTTTAGACTTGGTTATAAATATTTTTGACAGTTTGGCAGACGCACAGATGATGATCAAACTAAATGCAAAGTATGGTAAGTGGACATTCTTATGGTCACTTTCTTGAACACAATGTGTTTGACTGTCAACTTACTGATGAATATAGAGACAGACAATACAAGTATAACCTTTGTGATATGTCAAAGTAACTTATTAATGAAAATAAGATGCCAGATATATTAAGCAAATAATCTAAATTGGCTTGCAACGGATAAGACAAAATGAGGATATAAATCCAGATGTTCTCCTGTTAAACCTTTCGGGACCTAGTTCCTAGGCCTCATTAACCATATCCCAGCCGATGGTCATAAATCTGACTCTCAAATTTTCAAACGAATAAGGAAGATATAGCTTCTTGGCTCAGCTTATGTGTGGTAGCGACTCCCGGACCAAAAGTGTATTTACCCTGTTTACACTGGCAACTGTAATTTGGGAGTTAAAAGTCTATCGACTGCAGGTAGGTCATTTAAGGCTGCAAGTAACCTGCCCACCAAAAGTGTAAATACACAGAAAGAGACACCTCACTGTTTATCCTTGCAGCTGTGCTCTTGCTGGGAGCCAACCTCGTATAGAGTACTGCCTACACTGCCTTTATAATCCAATATACTTTTCACTAAACTAATAACCCCTGCACCCGCCACTCTAGGGTACAGCGGGGTGCGGTTTAACGTGCTATTAGAGTGTGAGCATAGTAACATGTATGAAGGCATTCAGGGAAATCAGATTATTTGAATTGTGATGTCTGCACACTTCTGTAAAGACAGATAATGAATGAATGATGGTAGGTGTTGCCTTGTTCGGGCCATCTTACTTTGCTGGGAATTTCCTGATGTAGTATAATATATATATATATATATATGTCCCTTCTATCTCTTTTCTTTCCTCTCTCTTCTTCCTCTCTCAATATAATTTCTTCACATGTCAAGGGCCCGAACCATTTCATAATATTTATTCGTCTTCTGTGTATTTGTGCTCCTGGGTCAATATTAGGCAGCATTCTGGCCCGCATGTTTGGTCCTCTTGTCCAAGCTGTTAGGTGAAGATGGTGGTGGTGAAGGTAGTGAGTAGTGGTGGTGGGGAGTAGTGGAGGTGATGGTGAGGAGTGGTGGTGGTGATGGTAGGGAGTGGTGGTGGTGAAGGTGGAGAGTGGTGGTTGTGGTTTTGGTTGTTGTTGGTGGTGGTGGTAAGCCAGTGGTAGTGATGAACAAGATGGTGGAGGCAGCGGTAATGACGATTGTGATGATAATAGTAACAGTAGTAATGGTGGTGACTTACCTGGAGTATACCTGGAGAGGGTTTCGGGGGTCAACGCTCCCGCGACTCGATCTGAGACCAGGCTACGTGGTGGATCAGGGTCTAATCAACCAGGCTGTTACTGCTGGCCGCATGCAAACTGGCGTACGAACCACAGTCGGACTGGTCAGGTACTGACTTTAGGTGCCTGTCCAGTGCCTTCTTGAAGACAGCCATGGGTCTATTGGTAATCCCCCTTATGTATGATGGAGGCAGTTGAACAGTCTTGGGCCCCGGACACTTATTGTGTTGTGTTTCAGTGTACTCGTGGCAGAGATAACGGGATAACTAGAATAACTAGAACATTTAAAACAGGAGAAACCAAGCCAATGATGAAACTATTAAAATTCACTAGTTTTATTTAGGCTCCAAATATCTCTGGATAGTAACGGTCCCTTCAAGACAGGAGGAAATTCAGAACTGGAGAACGTACAGAGGACCTTTAATGCCAGTATAAATTCAGTCAAATACCTGAATGCTTGAAGACCCGAGAACTGTACTCCTTGTAATCTAGGCGAGAAAGATACATAATCTACGCCTGGAAAATTATGGAGGAATTTACCCCAAACTTGTACAATGCACTCTATAAGGAAGTAAGAAGCTTGGTAGACGGTGCAGAATACCTCCAATGAAAAGCAGGGGCCCTATGAGTACACATAAAACTCATTAAGTGTAAGGGAACCAACACACTTCAATAGGCTCCCTTCTTGCATAGGTGAATGTGACCAACAACCTCCTGGCTGTCTTCAAGAGGAAGCTTGATAAGTTCCTTAAGTCAATGCCTGATCAACTAGATTGTGGTTTATGTGCTGGACTACAGGCGGCTTGCACCAACAGCCTAGTCGATCAGATGAGTAACCGGGAAGTTAGGTCTGGGACCGGACCGCGGGGGCAGTGACACCTTAAAGCGACTGCCTAGTATGGGCCAACGGGCCTGCTGCAGTGTTCCTCCTTTCTTATGTTCTTATGTTCTATCCTACCTTGTTAGTGATGATTTTTTTCTCATTTTCCCCGGCTTCCTCACTCCCCTCTATCCCTCAAGTTATCCCTCCCTCCCTTAACCTTCCCCCTCCCTCTCCTTCCCCTTAACTCTACACCGTCCCTTCTCATGTCCTCTTCCTCCTATTTCCCCTACCTTCCCCTCCTTGGTGTTCAAGAAGCTAGGGGTGGATCATCCCAGATCATCTCTTGACATGGAATGCTCTTTCACCGTCAAGTCGCGAGTTGCCAACTGCCCAGTATCCTGCCCTACGCTACCACCAGTTGTGTCAACTGCCCAGTATCCTGCCCTACGCTACCACCAGTGGTGTCAACTGCCCAGTATCCTACCCTACGCTATCACCAGTTGTGTCAACTGCCCAGTATCCTGCCTACGCTACCACCAGTTGTGTCAACAGCACAGTATCCTGCCCTACGCTACCACCAGTTGTGTCAACTGCCCAGTATCCTGCCCTACGCTACCACCAGTTGTGTCAACAGCTCAGTATCCTGCCCTACGCTACCACCAGTTGTGTCAACTGCCCAGTATCCTGCCCAACGCTACCACCAGTGGTTTCAACTGCCCAGTATCCTGCCCTACGCTATCACCAGTTGTGTCAACTGCCCAGTATCCTGCCCTACGCTACCACCAGTTGTGTCAACAGCTCAGTATCCTGCCCTACGCTACCACCAGTTGTGTCAACTGCCCAGTATCCTGCCCTACGCTACCACCAGTTGTGTCAACTGCCCAGTATCCTGCCCTACCCTATCACCAGTTGTGTCAACTGCCCAGTATCCTGCCCTACGCTATCACCAGTTGTGTCAACTGCCAAGTATCCTGCCCTACGCTATCACCAGTTGTGTCAACTGCCCAGTATCCTGACTTACGCTACTACCAGTTGTGTCAACTGCCCAGTATCCTGCCCTACGCTACCACCAGTTGTGTCAACAGCTCAGTATCCTGCCCTACGCTACCACCAGTTGTGTCAACTGCCCACTATCCTGCCCTACGCTACCACCAGTTGTGTCAACTGCCCAGTATCCTGCCCTACGCTACCACCAGTTGTGTCAACTGCTCAGTATCCTGCCCTACGCTACCATCAGTTGTGTCAACTGCCCAGCATCCTGCCCTACGCTACCACCAGTGGTTTCAACTGCCCAGTATCCTGCCCTACGCTACCACCAGTGGTGTCAACTGCCCAGTATCCTGCCCTATGCTACCACCAGTTGTGTCAACTGCCCAATATCCTGCCCTACGCTACCACCAGTTGTGTCAACTGCCCAGTATCCTGCCCTACGCTACCACCAGTGGTATCAACTGCCCAGTATCCTGCCCTACGCTACCACCAGTTGTGTCAACTGCCCAGTATCCTGCCTTACGCTACCACCAGTTGTGTCAACTGCCCAGTATCCTGCCCTACGCTACCACCAGTTGTGTCAACAGCTCAGTATCCTGCCCTACGCTACCACCAGTTGTGTCAACTGCCCAGTATCCTGCCCTACGCTACCACCAGTTGTGTCAACTGCCCAGTATCCTGCCCTACGCTACCACCAGTTGTGTCAACTGCCCAGTATCCTGCCCTACGCTACCACCAGTGGTGTCAACTGCCCAGTATCCTGCCCTACGCTACCACCAGTGGTGTCAACCTTTCTTTAATCATTGAATCCTTATTAATAAATTACTATGGGAACAACGCCTGTGCGCTAAAAACAGGGCAATATAAGTACAGTTGCAGAAAAGAGAGAGAGAGAGAGAGAGAGAGAGAGAGAGAGAGAGAGAGAGATTACCTATTTGTATGTGCGTGTTTTCTAATGTGTATGCAGTTGCTTATGTATGAAAATAATAAGTTGCTGTTTTTGTTGTTCCTTTTGTTGGTGGTGCTGGTATTCATGGAGGTGGAGGATGAGCCATGAGGAGAAGTGAGAAGAGACTTAGTGAGGAGACATGAGGAAAGGAGGAGGAAAAGGAAAAAAAGATGAGGAGGGGTAGGGAAGGAAGAGGATAAGGGAGGGTAACCAGGGTCACATTGTGTTGGTAAACCAGATAAAGAGGATCAGTTCCGCCTGGTCCGTGTTGTTATTGGATTTCCCTTAACGACTCCTCAATGGTCTTGGAGGGGCGAGTGGAGACGCCTCCTTCCCCTTCAGCGTCAGGGGACCTGAGAGGGTAGTGGCAGGGGTAAGGGTACTACCCCCTTGTTGGCTCTCTCTCTCTGCTGCTGCTGCTGTTTCTAAAGTGTTGTTCATAGAGGGCTGTCTCTCTGGTGCTATTTATAGTGGTCACTATGGTGCTGTTTTATAGTGTAATTTCAATAATGCTGTTTCTATAGTGCTGCTCTATCTGGAGTTTCTATGATACTGTTTATTTTGCTGTTGCTATGTGCTATTCTATCTGGTGTTTCTATAATACGTTTCTTTTGCTGTTGCTATGTGCTATTCTACCTGGTGTTTCTATAATACCGTTTATTTTGCTGTTGCTATGTGGTATTCTACCTGGTGTTTCTATAGTGCTGTTTCGTTTGCTGTTTCTACAGTGCTCTTTGGTATTTCTTTAGTGTTGTTTGATCAGCATTCACATGAACTAACTGTATACATGACGATCATATGTTACCACGTCTTTGCTAACCTTCAGCTATTGCTTCCATTATCGTGTATGTGGACTCTCTTTATTCCTCCCTGCTGTGGAACTATGCCAGACCTAGAGAAAACATAACGTATGTAATACCTTATTATTTCCCGATGCCTAAAGAACGAAGTTACTTAAGTTCAACACCACCACGCTTTTATTTCTCGAGGTATATTGATTTTTTATAACACCGGGCGTCTCCCAGTAAGGTAGTGACCAAAAATAAAGGAATTACATTCGCCAACATTCATTTAACAGTTGTCTAACTATTTCTAATAGTCGTCTCATGTAGTTTAACTGCAATATATGTTAAACTAATTGTACTTTATGTTAAACTGATTGTAGGAGACTTAGGGTAGCATATTTGTGCCTGTCAACGATTCTTGTACACAGGAAAGATTATACGATGCACAATAACTAGCCACTTCGGCGGCAAAATCTAGAATGTTATACAGAGCCCGAGTTCATTGATATTCGTATTATACGGGTTTGCCAAGGACAAACAGTTCCTCTTTGCATTCCTTTAAGACCCAAGCAAATATTTCCTTGGCACTACTTACTTTTTTTTTAGCTTGTCTGGTTCATCCTCAGTAAACACAGAAATAGAATCTATATACAGATAGTTAATAATACCATTTTTTTATTATTATGATTCACTAGTTTTGACTGTATCACGGACCAACGTTCCTTCAAGATATCTGAAAAGAAAAATATCGAATTTGACTGTTCCTCTAACCACCTTCGCCTCATAATCTCTTACAGAGTTCTTAACTCGTTAATATAAGAAAACGGTGTCTTATATGTTAGCTCTCAAGGATGAGGGAGTGGATGCTATGGTAAGAGGAAGCATCATTTTTTTTTTAGGTAATTTATGAACCATATCATGTAGAAATAAATCAATGTGAGATGAAAACCGTAATAATGACAAATTATTTTTTAACATGTATTCCTGACTTCTCCAATGAGCAAGTTGTTAGTCATCATGCGAGTCAAATGCATTCACTGATGCCGTAGAATCAGTACTGATTAAATACTATATCTCTCTGTTACTGGGTAAATTTATCGCCACTAGAATGACAAACCACTAATTTTGTATGGTAGAAGACCAGTTCTCGTGGCCAACTCGTCATGGGTTCTGAAATTCATGTAAAGATATGACAGTGTTCAAGACTGAATGCCACAAAGACGAGAAAGTGTCCATGGCAGAGAAAGAGTAAAATCTAGCGGTATAAAAACTCTTCTACCAAAGGATAACCTTTTATCTGCACAAGATTTCACCCAATTGTTGAAAAGTTTTATATATAGAAGGTTTTTCATTGTTATAAGTGTTTTTATACCACTAGTTATCGGATATAAGCCGACAGATAGTGCACAAACCACCTGGAGGCAAAAACTAGTAGCGGTGAACCGTTCTTTGCTGTGGTATGGTTGAGATATTGATGGACGTGACAGTGGAGAATATCGCCGGTCATATGATGTCTTCGTGACTTTTAGAATCAAGTGGGGGGGCACGAGATGGTACGTAGTGGAGGTACGTTTACCTGGAGGGGGTTTCGGGGGTCAACGCCCCCGCGGCTCGGTCTGAGACCAGGCCTCATGGTGAGGGAATGTGGTGGGGTACGTGATGGGGAACGTGGTGGTGGGGTGTCGAAGAGGCAGGGAAGCCATGAGTCGAGCATCATGTGGTGCGAGTAGAACGGATGAAATTAAGCACGCCACACCTGAGTCTCATCAGGTGTGTGAATGGAAGGTTACACATCATTTCACCTAGTAGTAACTCGTGGTTCAGGTGACAGTGTTGTTAGAGAGATGATAGGAAAATGCCTCCTGTATCGCTGAACCATGGAGAAAGAGGACTGTTGGAGTCAATATTCAGAGAAAGTATAGGAAGGAGGCGAATATGCCTTGTACCGCCGAAGAATGGAGGAGAGCTGCTAGTCAGTGTTGGGAGGAAGTATAGAGTGGAGGTGAATTCCTCCTTTACCGGTGAAACACGGTGGAGGAGGAGTAGGAGGAGGAGGGGTGCTAGAGTCAATGTTTGCGCGGGAGACAAGAGCCGCCCCAACCACCAGTTGTCACCCAGCCATTGTGATCCGCAGAGATCGTGAAATTGAACATGAAAGGTTGGATCGTCTGCCCCCAACGTCAGATATCATATATTCCGCCGTTCTTTGTTGCTTCTGTGTCCTTTCCTTTTCAAAGGTGGCTGGGATCTGTGAACGTGGGCTGGAAGACGCCGTTCGCGAGGTTCCAGGGAGCTTCCTCCAGTGTTAGCGAGAAGCGCCCGGGGGGAAAAAGTATCGGTTTTCATCAAGCCGAGGAATGCCGCCGCCGTCGACTCCTCCCTCATCATCTCGGTTACATCCACAATCAAGTGGACAACCGCGTGTCAGTTTGAATTTCCCTGCACCCAAGGCTGGAGTGGGCAAGCTGGTGCAGACATGCGCCTTTCAATAGCAAACGTACCGACTCAAGAGTGCATAGTCACCGAAAGGTGTATCTCTGTCCCTGTATATAATAAGGTTAGGTAAGTTTCCTAAGGTTCTTTTGGTAAAATCATTAATTTTTATATAAACATAAATAAACAAAATATGTATATATTTAAATGTATAATGTATAAGAGAAAATTTTAGAAAAGACTTAATTTTAAATGAGTTCTTGCTAATCGACCAGTTTTACCTATTCGGCACGAAATATATATATATATATATATATATATATATATATATATATATACATGTAAATTTAAAATTTATTTCAATCCCTGTCTAAAGGATTAGTTTTCTTAAATGGTACTGTACAGGTGGATCGCACTCTTAATGACGCCTATGTAGTCGACAGGCTTTTAAACCTAACTAACAATTAGCGACTCCCCAGCGGCACTCGTCCTGACCTACACAATATCCCCAACCTCGTTCGTAAATCTTCCAACTCTGCTAGGAGGGGAAAATCTTTTATCATTTCAGGTCGCAACGTCAAAGGCAAGCTCACGTTAATTGCTTAAAATACTTCATCGCATCAGTAGCAAATAAATCCCGGGGATAAGAGAAGCGAGGGATTTAATTCCGAGTCAGGGTATTGTGAACACCTCGGGAGGCCGGGATAAGGATAATCAGGAAATTACCTCGCCCACCCTAAACACAATGAGGAAATTACTTAGCTGCTCCTCAGACCAGGGCGGAGTGTTGACCACCAGAGACCTGTCGGCTCACTTTAAGTCTGTCACACCACGCTCAAATAGATAAAAAAATATATTTTCTTTCGGATTTAAAATTTTCCACAGTTGTTCATTACCTTCTGTTCTGCACGCATTATATCAACATAAAGCGAATTTACGGTGAATAATGAGAGGGAAAAAACAGAGGTAAATATGTGTGTAGTCGAGAGAAGGTGAAAGATGACTTTGTGGGGGAGGAAGGGGGGGGGAGGAAGTCAGGTAAACTGCTGTGACTGTAGGCAGGAGAGGAACAGCCCCGTGACTCCTCAGTGGTGATCAGGTAAACTGTTGTCACTAGGCAGGAGAGGAATAGCCCCGTGACTTCTCACTGAAAACATTAATTTCAATTGTCCCGTGCCGCCCCCGACCGGAGTTGCCAAAGCCACAAACGATGTCACTTTTTCTCACTATAAATTTCTAATCTTATATTGTAAAAACTCAACAATTACTCAAATACCTTGCTAACAGTGCACACTTCGAAACGTGAAGGTTAATGACCGAGTCGGTGTAAGGGAGAACAAAAATGATAAATGTCGAGAGACGTCTTATAACTGGTATGTTTGGAAGTGGAAAGATCAGATTTGACAACACACAAAATGGCTGCCGCGGTCACTTAAACCAACCTACTGGATCACCACATACCCACCACTATCTCTCACTGGGTTTCCTCACTTCCAGTTCTAGGTTTTGCTAGTTCCTAGGCCTTTTGTGTATGCATATGCTCTTGCGCTACCGTCCACAGGATGGATAAGGGGTGCACAATAAACTAGCCACTTCGACGGCAAAATCTTAAAAATCTACTGATTCTATGTTTGATTCCATGCTATTACTGAAGGAACTTAACTCGCATAATGACTTACAACATGCTCACTGGAGAAGCCTGATGCAGTTACTGGAAAATCAGAGAAAGAAGAACTAACGTACTTGTTTATGGATTCCATTACACACTGAATTATTTTCACGATTATGTTTACAAGTCAGTCAAAGAAACTACCCTGAAGAAAAATGAAGAATATAATTTTAGCACTGCTATGTAAACAATCGCAGACAGGCGATCTTAACAATGCACCGTGGCTTGTCTTGCAATGTATGTACATGTATATATGTATGTATATATATGTGTACATGTATATATGTGCCTGTGTATATACATGTGTGTGCTCTTATGTATCTGCATGTGTATACATGTGTCTATGTATACGTGTATGATAAAACGAGAGTAGAGAGTAACTCAATCAAACACTTATAAAAGACAATCCCTGGGTGATAACTGGGCAGACAGCCGTCGAGTTGAGCCACAGAAAACATAAGTCTGTGAGCGGCATTCAGGAAGTTTGACCTCATGTTTATATCACGGAAACCAATAGACTGAAACCAATGAAACTCATACATGTTATTCTCCTTTTAAAGAACCTACAGCAGATCACGCCACTGCATAAATAATAATATTTTAAATTCAGATTCATATCTAATTGTCATAAATAGCCAAAGAGAACTGTGTAAAAAAAATACATGGTATAAGTGTGAAATGTATTTTAAAGGTTTAATATTTCACCATGACAGCCCATTTTTTTTTTTGCGACCCCCCAAAAAAGTAGGTATGATGCTTCAAAAATTGCATTAAAAAATTACCAATAAAACTTCCTCTAAGAATACTAAGGTTGAAAGTCTGAAGACGAACAGCAGAGACATTCTCCAATTATCAAACTAACCAATAATTCCAGGTATATTAACGTTACTAAATTTGGTAACTTTTCACCTGTACAGCCTAAACTTTAACAGTATTATCCTTCTCATATAATACATCTTCCATTAAAAGTTAAAGTCCTTCACACGAGGCATGATCACATTTTGTAGAAAAATCCACATTGTTTTAAAAAATAAAATTTGCACATAATCACTCCAATAACAAACCTAAATTTCTTTTAAGATACACCACTAACGAAAGTCTGAAGCCGATCTGAAGAGGCATTCTAAAGTTACCGCACGGAAAAAAAAGTAAAATCTATATAACACTGACCTGTGGACAGCTGCACATGCCAATAGTTGCGTGAATCCTTCCCCTAGTTAACAGTACACCAGTGTTCATAATTTGAAGCCGATAGCATAAAGTGTTCTCAGGTTTTAAACGGAAACCCTGAAGAAGGAAAGTAAATTCAGGTAACAGCAATAAACGCATCCCTTCGGGGATACCTATAAAATATGAGTTAAACCTCGCCACCTTGAAGATACATATGCTTAGTAAGTACCTAATTAATATTATATATACACGAACAATCCTCACTTGGGAGAGGGAGAGAGTAATGACAACGTTTCAGTATGCATGATACTCACTGTCAGTGCCATTTGAGTTGAAAATTTATTATCAGAACTACAGATGTAGAAAATTGAAGAAAAACATACATTATGTATGTCAGATGTTCTTGCATTTTGGGAACTATAGCTGAAGACTGGGACCACAACACCCGGTGGCTGGGCCACAACACCTGGTGGCTGGGATCACAACACCTGGAGGTTGGGACGACAACACCTGGTGGCTAGGACCTAAGAACTAGGACCACAACACATGGTGGATGAGACCATAACACATGGTGGATGGGACCACAACACCTGGTGGCTAGGACCACAACACCCGGTGGTTGGGACCACAACACCTGGTGGTTGGGACCACAACACCTGGAGGCTGGGACCACAACACATAGAGGCTGGAACCACACAAACATGGGGGCCAAAAACCTTTCATTTCGCGCTTGGAATCCCCTAAGGAATGCAACTCCTCCCACGGGACAACACGCATCCTATACGCTCGCAGGATGCTACGTGCCCCGTGGGACACTCATCCTCCACGCTCCAGGGACGCTACCTCCATGGGCTAACACATCCAGGACTCCCTTACAAAGTGGGATTCAAACCCATTGCAAGGCAGTCCTATAACTAGCAAGCTCTCCTCGCTGACATCTGTGACCTTTCCCACAAACAACATGCATGCTCGTACGTGCTCGCATATAACCCCGTGCCAACATATTCACACAGACTCATGCAGCATCTTCCAGTACGTACATAAATATAGCACACTCGCACATCCTTTAACAAAGCATTATAAACATTTAACACAACACACACCTTAACTCACTTACATAAACACTCATCACACGAAGCCTAAATATAATCACACAGCACTTAACACACTAAAACAGAAATTAAAAAACTCACACAAACACTAACACATTCACTAGCACTTAACACTCATCCAAACACTCAACAGGAACACAGCAGCAAACAGAACAAGTGAGAGTGAGGAGCTTAGTATAAGAGGGATGAGAGGCTGTGTCAGGTGCTGGCTGTGGTGTAGAACGGTAATTAATGAGACACCGTCTGTGTTAGGTGTACACATGTTGCTGCGGCTCCTTCACACAGCCCGCAACGCAGGAGGGGGTGTGGAAAGAGAGAGCCAGGGAAGGTGTTCCCTCTTGGGCCCAACTTCACAGGGGAAATGGCCGCATCTCCCGTCTTACTGAGTTGCATCACAACCTGGCGGAAGAGGGTTGTTACTTCTCCTTCTCGAAAGATATTTTCTTTGATTTAGGAAAGTTTGTGAATCCCAGGAGACTAGGGCCAACACTGCTGGCCCTGACGAGACTGCTCTGCTGCTGCTGATGCTGCTCCTTTACTTCCCGTTCTGCTGCTGCTCCTTTATCCCCGTTCTGCTGCTGCTCCTTTACCCTCCGTTCGGCTGCTCTTTTACCCTTCGTTCGGCTGCTCCTTTACCCCACGTTCTGCTGCTGCTCCTTTACTCTCCGTTCTGCTGCTCCTTTACACCACGTTCTGCTGCTGCTGCTTCTCCTATATCCTACGTTCTGCTGCTGCTGATCATGCCCCCGAGTTGGGCAAGTTTTCTTGCACACCTGCAACCCCTGCCCACCTAGCAGTAAAAATAGGTACCTCTGTGTTAGCCCATTGTTTGGGTCTCATCCAGGAAAAAAAGGAGATAGAAAACTCCGATCCTTGTGGAGTGTTATATCCTGTGTAAGAAACTCCGGTGTCTGCTGGAAGTATTCAAGGGATGGATAGAATGTAACCCTGTACCCAGCATTCTGCTGCTGCTCGTGTCACCATCATTCTGCTGCTGTTGTTGTTCCTGTCCCAAACATTCTGCTGCTGCTGCTGATCCTGTCTCAGCGTTCTGCTGCTGTTCCTCACCCCAGTGTTCTGCTGTTACTGGTGCTCACGTTCCCCGGAGTTCTACTGGAGATGACCGCTAGTTTAACAAGAGATGAAGCTGGAATAGTGTGAGCAGGACGCTGGCTAGCTGCTGAGGAGCACCAGTATCCACCTCCCGCCAGGATGTGGAAAGTATGCCGTGCCCTGGTACCCACCCGCGGCCAGGATGTGGAAGGTATGCCGTGCCCTGGTACCCACCCGCGGCCAGGATGTGGAAGGTATGCCGTGCCCTGGTACCCACATGCCCCCAGGATATGGAAGGTATGTCGTGCCCTGGTACCCACCTCCCACACATCGCGAGCGGGGGCGGGGGGAGGAAGGGAGACCCAAAAATTCTGACCATTGATAAACGCCCTACAAGAGGAATCATTTAAGTGATTTGGTTTGTTTGTCTCTCCTCGCCGCCTATTAGCATGCATAATACAACCAATTTTCCCGGACAATGGACAAGTGGGCTGGTGGTGGTTCCGGGAGGCGGAGGAGGAGGGATTTAGGAAAAGACTGGGAAGTGAAAGGGCAGGAGGGGAAAAAAGAAGAGGAAGAGAGAGAGAGGAAGGTAAGGGAAAAGGGATCGGAAAGAAAAAGAGGAAAGGGGGATTTGTGGGGGCGTTAAGAGTACGTAATGACAGGTAGAGACAAACACACGATTGTAACTCCCAACATCTTAGACAATCCCTATTGACACACACACATACACACACACGCGCGCGCGCATATATACACGCACACACAAATTGATCCAGACAGGTTGTAAGCCTGGTCCAGCAACTGGCTCCTAGAGTTTAACCCCATCAAGTGCAAAATTATGAAGATCGTGGAAGGGCAAAGAAGACCGCAGAGCACAGTCTAAGGGAGCCAAAGACTGCAAACTTCACTCAAGGAAAAGGATCTTGGGGTGAGTATAATACCGAGCACATCTGAGACGCACATCAACCAAATAACTGCTGCAGCATATGGGCGACTAGTAAACCTAAGAATAGCGTTCCGACACCTCAGTAAGGAATCGTTCAGGACTCTGTACATAGTGTACGTCACGCCCATACTGGAGTATGCAGCACCAGTTTGGAACCCACAGCTGATCAAGCACGTCAAAAATTAGAGAATGTACAAAGGTTTGCAACGAGACGAGTCCCTGAGCTAAGGGGCATGTTCTACGAGAAGAGGTTAAGGGAAATCGACCTGACGACACTGGAGGACAGGAGAGAGAGAGAGAGGGGAACACATGATAACGACATATAAAATACTGAGAGGAATTGATAAAGTGGACAGATACAGATGTTCCAGAGATGGGACACAGCAATAAGGAGTCACAATTGGAAGTTGAAGACTCAGATGAGCCACAGGGATGTTAGGAAGTATTAATTCAGTCATAGAGTTGTCAGGAAGTAGAATAGTCTGGAGAGTGATGTAGTGGAAGCAGGATCCATACATGCCTTTAAGAAGAGGTATGATAAAGCTCATGGAGCAGGGAGAGAGTGAACTTAGTAACGACCAGTGAAAAGGCGGGGCCAGGAACTATGAATCGACCCCTGCAACTACAATTAGGTGAGTACACAAACACACACGTTAAAAATTATTTCTCTAGTCATAGAATTGTCAGGAAATGGAACAATCTGAACAGTGATGCAGTGGAGGCAGGATAAATATAGCTTTAAGAAGATATGCATAAAGCTCATGGAGCAGGGAGAAAGTGGACCTAGTAGCGACCAGTGAAGAGGCGGGGTAGGAGCTGTGACTCGATCTCTGCAACCACAAATAGGTAAATACAAATAGGTGAGTACACACACACGTTATCTCCCGAGATACAGAGTGTACTCTGAGGCGATCACTATGGCTTGCTAATGTATACAGGGACGAGCGATACATAAATAAAAATAAAGCGATATTTTATGCGTAATCATTATGATGCAGGTCACGGGGAGGGACGTGACGCCGCTGACAAACTTGCTCTGGCCAGTGACGGTAAAGACCTCAGAGTGGTGGACTAGTGTAAGACTCGTGGTAGTCCGCAGTGCTGGTGTTATACCAGTAGTAGTCCCCAGCACTGGTGTTATACCAGTAGTCCCCAGCGCTGACGTTGTACCAGTAGTCCCCAGCACTGGTGTTGCATCAGTACCAACACTTGTTGTACCAGTACCAGCGCTGGTGTTGTACAAGTAGTCCCCAGAACTGTTGTGTCAGTACCAGCACTGTTGTTGTACCAGTACCAGCGCTAGTTTTGTACCAGTAGTCCCCAGCGCTGGTGTGGTATCAGTACCAGCACTGTTGTTGTAAATGAATGGTTCAGAGAACCGACGAGTTGGTAAATTAGACACATATGTAACACTTGGGCATCTTTATTGAGGAAACGTTTCGCCACACAGTGGCTTCATCAGTCCATACAAAGGAGAATCGTGAAGAACAGGAGTTTAAGGTGGTCAGTCCCTCAATCTTGAGTCGATGTTGTCAGTCCATCAATCTTGAATAGAATACAGCATATGTGCGTAGAGGAAGCTTATACACTGTAGACAGGAGAGGTGCAGCAGTTGTAGGAGGTGTCACATTTGTCCAATGTGGAAGTAGGTCGTGCCCAAGGGTTAGGCAAGCGAAGAAATCCCGGTATTAAGATACCAAGATGTTGCTGTGTCAGACAGGATGTAAATGAATGGTTCAGAGAACCGACGAGTTGGTAAATTAAGACACATATGCAACACTTGGGTATCTTTATTGAGTATTCTATTCAAGATTGATGGACTGACAACATCGACTCAAGATTGAGGGACTGACCACCTCAAACTCCTCCTGTTCTTCACGATTCTCCTTTGTATGGACTGATGAAGCCACTGTGTGGCGAAACGTTTCCTCAATAAAGTTACCCAAGTGTTGCATATGTGTCTAATTTACCAACTGTTGTTGTACCAGTACCAGCGCTGGTGTTGTACCAGTAGTAGTCTCCAGCGCTAGTGTTATACCAGTAGTAGTACCAGCGCTGGTGTTATACCAGCAGTAGTACAAGCGCTTGTGTTGTACCAGCAGTAGTACCAGAGCTGGTGTTATACTAGTAGTAGTACCAGCGCTAGTGTTGTACCAGTCCCAGCGCTAGTGTTATACCAGTAGTAGTACCAGCGCTGGTGTTGTACCAGTACAAGCGCTGGTGTTGTACCAGAAGTAGTATCAGCGCTGGTTTTGCACCAGTACAAGCGCTAGCGATGTACCAGTATGAGCGCTGGTGCTGTACCAGCACTGGTGTTGCACCAGTACCAGGCTATGGTGTTGCACAAGCGCTTGTTTTGTACCAGTACCAGCGCTCGTGTTGCACCAGTACCACCGCTGATGTTGTACCAGTACCAGCGCTGGAGTTGCACCAGTACAAGCGCTGGTGCTGTACCAGTACCAGCGCTGGTGTTACACCAGTACCAGTGCTGGTGTTCCACCAGTACAAGTGCTGGTGTTGTACCAATACAAGTGCTGGTGTTGTACCAGTACCAGCGCTCGTGTTACACCAGTACCAGCGCTGGTGTTACACCAGTACCAGCGCTGGTGTTGCCCCAGTACAAGTGCTGGTGTTGTACCAATACAAGCGCTGGTGTTGTACCAGTACCAGCGCTGGTGTTGCACCAGTACCAGCTATGGTGTTGCACAAGCGCTGGTGTTGTACCAGTACCAGCGCTGGTGTTGTACCAGTACCAGCGCTGATGTTGCACCAGTACCAGCTATGGTGTTGCACAAGCGCTGGTGTTGTACCAGTACCAGCGCTGGTGTTGTACCAGTACCAGCGCTGATGTTGCACCAGTACCAGCGCTGGTGTTGTACCAGTACCAGCGCTGGTGTTGCACCAGTACAAGCGCTGGTGTTGCACCAGTACAAGCGCTGGTGTTGTACCAGT
Organism: Cherax destructor; assembly: GCA_009830355.1. Classification (NCBI taxonomy): domain Eukaryota; kingdom Metazoa; phylum Arthropoda; class Malacostraca; order Decapoda; family Parastacidae; genus Cherax; species Cherax destructor. Next base: position 34,785 of record WNWK01006342.1, read on the forward strand.
ACCAGCGCTAGTGTTATACCATTAGTAGTACCAGCGCTGGTGTTGTACCAGTACAAGCGCTGGCGATGTACCAGTATGAGCGCTGGTGCTGTACCAGCACTGGTGTTGCACCAGTACCAGCTATTGTTGCACAAGCGCTTGTTTTGTACCAGTACCAGCGCTGGTGTTGCACCAGAACCAGCGCTGGTGTTGTATCAGTACCAGCGCTGGAGTTGCACCAGTACCAGCGCTGGTGTTGTACCAGTACCAGCGCTGGTGTTGCACCAGTACCAGCTATGGTGTTGCACAAGCGCTTGTTTTGTACCAGTACCAGCGCTCGTGCTGCACCAGTACCAGCGCTGGAGTTGCACCAGTACCAGCGCTGGTGTTGTACCAGTACCAGCGCTGGTGTTGCACCAGTACAAGCGCTGGTGCTGTACCAGTACCAGCGCTGGAGTTGCACCAGTACAAGCGCTGGTGTTGTACCAGTACCAGCGCTGGTGTTGTACCAGTACCAGTGCTGGTGTTCCACCAGTACCAGCGCTGGTGTTGCACCAGTACAAGTGCTGGTGTTGTACCAATACAAACGCTGGTGTTGTACCAGTACCAGGGCTGGTGTTGTACCAGTACCAGGGCTGGTGTTGTACCAGTACCAGGGCTGGTGTTGTACCAGTACCAGGGCTGGTGTTGTACCAGTACCAGGGCTGGTGTTGTACCAGTACCAGGGCTGGTGTTGTACCAGTACCAGGCTGGTGTTGTACCAGTACCAGGGCTGGTGTTGTACCAGTACAAGGGCTGGTGTTGTACCAGTACAGGCGCTGGTGTTGTACCAGTACCAGCGCTGGTGTTGTACCAGTACCAGGGCTGGTGTTGTACCAGTACCAGGGCTGGTGTTGTACCAGTACCAGGGCTGGTGTTGTACCAGTACCAGGGCTGGTGTTGTACCAGTACCAGGGCTGGTGTTGTACCAGTACCAGCACTGGTGTTGACCAGTACCAGCGTGGTGTTGCACAGCGCTGTTTTGTACCAGTACCAGCGCTGGTGTTGTACCAGTACCAGCGCTGGTGTTGCCCAGTGTACAGTACCAGCGCTGGAGTTGCACCAGTACCAGCGCTGGTGTTGTACCAGTACCAGCGCTGGTGTTGCACCAGTACCAGCATGGTGTTGCTACAAGCGCTTGTTTTGTACCAGTACCAGCGCTCGTGCTGCACCAGTACCAGCGCTGGAGTTGCACCAGTACCAGCGCTGGTGTTGTACCAGTACCAGCGCTGGTGTTGTACCAGTACCAGCGCTGGTGTTGCACCAGTACCAGCGCTGGTGTTGCACCAGTACAAGCGCTGGTGCTGTACCAGTACCAGCGCTGGAGTTGCACCAGTACAAGCGCTGGTGTTGACCAGTACCAGCCTGGTGTTGTACCAGTACCAGCGCTGGTGTTGTACCAGTACCAGTGCTGGTGTTCCACCAGTACCAGCGCTGGTGTTGCACCAGTACAAGTGCTGGTGTTGTACCAATACAAACGTTGGTGTTGTACCAGTACCAGGGCTGGTGTTGTACCAGGGCTGGTGTTGTACCAGGGCTGGTGTTGTACCAGTACCAGGGCTGGTGTTGTACCAGTACCAGGGCTGGTGTTGTACCAGTACCAGCGCTGGTGTTGTACCAGTACCAGGGCTGGTGTTGTACCAGTACAAGGGCTGGTGTTGTACCAGTACCAGCGCTGGTGTTGTACCAGTACCAGCGCTGGTGTTGTACCAGTACCAGGGCTGGTGTTGTACCAGTACCAGGGCTGGTGTTGTACCGGTACCAGGGCTGGTGTTGTACCAGTACCAGGGCTGGTGTTGTACCAGTACCAGGGCTGGTGTTGTACCAGTACCAGGGCTGGTGTTGTACCAGTACCAGGGCTGGTGTTGTACCAGTACCAGCGCTGGTGTTGTACCAGTACCAGCGCTGGTGTTGTACCAGTACCAAGGCTGGTGTTGTACCAGTACCAGGGCTGGTGTTGTACCAGTACCAGGGCTGGTGTTGTACCAGTACCAGGGCTGGTGTTGTACCAGTACCAGGGCTGGTGTTGTACCAGTACCAGGGCTGGTGTTGTACCAGTACCAGGGCTGATGTTGTACCAGTACCAGGGCTGGTGTTGTACCAGTACCAGGGCTGGTGTTGTACCGGTGCATACATCAACAGCGAGTTTTCACACTCTCAATGACAACATTCAGTCGGTCTTATTTCCAGCCATGTTTGTGGCCACTTAATAGTCAGAGCAAAATAGCTTACTGTGTATTAATGTTGTGGACCACTTTAAATGCTAATAGTGAAGCGATTTGCATCATCTCGGGGCAGTGAGACACCGCGAACGTCTCTACTGAGTTACCTTCAATATCTTGTCATTATTATTGCCCTTACAGCTTTCGGAGTTCAAAAGAATTTAAAATGACCTTTTAAAAAATGAAGTCACGAATGAGCCGTAGCTTTGCAAATAAGGAAGTCAGCTTGAACAACAACTCTTCTGTGAATAAAATCAACATGATATGTGACTCTCCAATTGATGTTTCAATAGAAGAAATGATGAGCTGATTAGAATCTATCGCAGATAGATTATAACAGCATTTATATATGTTTCTTTCGATTACATATGACATTAAGACTGTAAAGGAGTGTAGACTCGATTTTCCGTTCTCTAAGCAGACAGACGGGTTACTCTTCCAGACAGGTTCATCGCCACTTGCTCTATGGAAAGAGGTTAAATTTGATTGGGTTAATGTAGGTTGTCCTTAAAAAGTAAACAGTTATAATATACCAAACGGAAATAAATGAAATACAAGATAAAGGCGATAAAATGTTCCGCCTCGCGAACAGAAAACTGAGACTCACTGAGCGTTGTGGAAAAACCTATACAGGAATTTCACTGTTTAAGGAACTTTCATCAGTCACGAATCTGACTGTCTTGACAACAGTGAAATGTTGTCCGTGACTAAGACGATGAGGATGAATTAAAAATGGAAACTAGACAACTTTAAGTCTGCCCTGCACTATTAGCAGGTTATTCGTGAACTGACACATCGTCTGACTTGCAGTTCCGGTTAGCAGGTTAGTTGTGAATTATTCCAGCCAAGACATCATAGACTTACTTTTCTGAAGGTAAAATATGAGGAAACAAACTCAAAATCTCACAAAAGAAAATGCCAAAACTTTCCCAGTAATTAATTACAAGAGCCTACAGTACATAGTCTTTGATGCGGGAGGCCTTAGGATCCCACAGGAGTCCCATGGGACGGGAGGTCCCAGAGTCTTCGAGGCAGGAGGCCAGAGCTAGGACCCTATAGGAGTCCCATGGGAGGTCCAGCAGTAAGGGGTCCTGCAGGGAGGGTCCCCAGGGGAGAGTTGTTGGGGGCTACACAGGTACTTGACTTTAATAGGTCTCATAATGGATCGTCTACACACGGCCGACACAACAGCAGTTCCACCCGCTGGCCCTGAGAACCACACACACACCTGAACCACACACGCCACGGCAAATCATTGAACCACAGACGCCTGAACCACGCACCTGAACACGAGTGTTATTGTGGACTGATGATGGAGACGGGTAACATCACAATGTGGTTCTCACTATTAAAGATAAAGGCAACCAAGATGAGCTGCACCCAGCTAAAGACGATGTCCATCAACTATATTTCAATGTTTTAGCTTCCCCACACTTGCTCTCTACCATCACCCACCCACACCCCACACTTGCTCTCTACCATCACCCACCCCCACCCTACACTTGCTCTCTACCATCACCCACACCCACCCCACACTTGCTCTCTACCATCACCCACACCCACCCCACACTTGCTCTCTACCATCACCCACCCACACCCCACACTTGCTCTCTACCATCACCCACCCCCACCCCACACTGCTCTCTACCATCACCCACCCCACCCCACACTTGCTCTCTACCATCACCCACACCCACCCCACACTTGCTCTCTACCATCACCCACCCACCCCCACACTTGCTCTCTACCATCACCCACCCACACCCCACACTTGCTCTCTACCATCACCCACACCCACCCCACACTTGCTCTCTACCATCACCCACCCCTACCCCACACTTGCTCTCTACCATCACCCACCCACACCCACACTTGTCTCTCCATCACCCATCACCTTGCCTCACCATCACCACACCCACACTTGCTCTCTACCATCCCCCCCACCCACACTTGCTCTCCATCACCCACCCACCCACCTTGCTCTCTACCATCACCACCCCACCCCACACTTGCTCTCTACCATCACCCACACCCACCCCACACTTGCTCTCTACCATCACCACCCCACCCCACACTTGCTCTCTACCATCACCCACCCACCCCACACTTGCTCTCTACCATCACCCACCCCACCCCACACTTGCTCTCTACCATCACCCACCCACACCCCACTTGCTCTCTACCATCACCCACCCCACCCCACACTTGCTCTCTACCATCACCCACCCCACCCCACACTTGCTCTCTACCATCACCCACCCCACCCCACACTGCTCTCTCATCACCCACCCACCCCACTTGCTCTCTACCATCACCCACCCCACCACTTGCTCTCTACCATCACCCACCACCCACTTGCTCTCTACCATCACCCACCCACACCCCACACTTGCTCTCTACCATCACCCACCCCACCCCACACTTGCTCTCTACCATCACCCACCCACACCCACACTTGCTCTCTACCATCACCCACCCCCACCCCACACTTGCTCTCTACCATCACCCACCCCCACCCCACACTTGCTCTCTACCATCACCCACCCACACCCCACACTTGCTCTCTACCATCACCCACCCACACCCCACACTTGCTCTCTACCATCACCCACCCACACCCCACACTTGCTCTCTACCATCACCCACCCACCCCACACTTGCTCTCTACCATCACCCACCCACCCCACACTTGCTCTCTACCATCACCCACCCCACCCCACACTTGCTCTCTACCATCACCCACCCACCCCACACTTGCTCTCTACCATCACCCACCCACACCCCACACTTGCTCTCTACCATCACCCACCCACACCCCACACTTGCTCTCTACCATCACCCACACCCACCCCACACTTGCTCTCTACCATCACCCACCCCCACCCCACACTTGCTCTCTACCATCACCCACCCCACCCCACACTTGCTCTCTACCATCACCCACCCCCACCCCACACTTGCTCTCTACCATCACCCACCCCTACCCCACACTTGCTCTCTACCATCACCCACCCCCACCCCACACTTGCTCTCTACCATCACCCACCCCTACCCCACACTTGCTCTCTACCATCACCCACCCCCACCCCACACTTGCTCTCTACCATCACCCACCCCCACCCCACACTTGCTCTCTACCATCACCCACCCCCACCCCACGCATAGCTCACGCCCAGATCCATGTTCAGGTCATCCGTAGTCATTATGGGTCAATGAAGGGTCATTGAAGGCTCGTTAGGTCGTTAGCGGTGTTGCCAACGACAGAGTTGGCCCCACAAGAACTCGGCTAACCACAACCACTAACCACTTTGCCTTCAAAACGCCCTATAGGTTTTTGCGGGACGGGAGAGTGATGGGAAATGAAACACAGGCGTTAATGGTGATCCAAGTTAGTTGTGAAGGGAAGTACAGACAAGCAACGAGCGCCAGGGAGCTGCGAACTATACGACTATTGATAATTCTTGTAGAGTGTGTGTGTGTGTGTGTGTGGGCGGGGGGAGGCAGGTGAGGGCGAGTGGGTGGGAAAGGAATGAGGCAAGTGTGGATAGGAGTGGGTAGAGTGGATAGTGAGGAGTAGTAAGGAAGTGTGGAAAGGAGTGGGCAGGGAGCACTGAGTAGGAGGAAGTGAATGGGAAGGGAGAGAGAGGTGGGAGGAGGAAGAAAGGGATGGGCGGGGAAGGGAGGGGTGGTGAAGAAGGGAAGGGTACAGAGTAGCTCCGTCACTCTACACAGCTGGATTCCAGGCTCCACCCACCACGTCACTCCCCGTCCTACTCCTCCCTCTCCTTACTTTCCAGGGAGTAAAGCAGATGGGAGTAGAAAAGGAAAGTAGTATTAGCCGGATTGGCAATAATAGTTTCAAATTAGATTCAATCTCGGTGTATAGTCACTTTCCTCATAAATGCACAATATAAATTTCCTAGTGTCTGTTCTTTCTTTAATTTCTCTGCTCTTCCTTCTATCCCCACCACCACCAGGTATTCGAAATACAGGAACACAGAGTCTGTGGTTCTTAGTGCTTGCTCGTATTCAGCTTCATCTGTCTGAATTACTTGGCATGAAGACCACATCCAGACTTGCTGGTTTAATCTCTCCTCGCATCTGTTTTAACATATTTCCTTGTGAAATATCGAATTGCTTCCATTATTTTTTTATCTACATGTTTCTAATCTTCTTGTGAGTCTCAGTTCTAACAGTTATTTTCCTTACCTTCAAAAGGGCCCTTAATCATGTTCTCTCCCTTAACCCTGATTCGTCTATGTGCGTGTGTGCGTGTACGTGCATACCAGCATACATAAGCGTGTGTGTCTTTAAATGACAAGCAATCATTGCCCAGTTTGCCCTCAGATTACACTGACTGGGTATCCGCAGTACCCTATCATTAAGTAAGTCATAAACAGCCTGAATAACTTGATATATTTGCAGTAGTAGCTTGTGATATCCTGTGATCATCAGCTGTACCAGTGTCTTATCACCGCGTTAACGCGCGAAGCTCTCAGCCACCTCACTCTCGCGTTATACTGCTCAGCAAGATCTGCCTCAGCAAGACCTGTCTTAGGTGGCAGTGGTTTGAGGGAGGGGACTCTGATAACCTGCCTCCGGGGGTGGCTGCCTCAGGTGGAGAAAAGTAAGAGTCTCTGAAGACTGAGTATTATGAGGAAGGTGAAGGCGACTAGAGATGCAAACGAGCGCATTAAAACTGGAACGTAAGCTGAGGGAGGTAAGATTCGACGGCAGAATGGGAGGGACATATCTCGTGCCACTGCAAGAACGAAGAACAAGACAGAATTAGGAGCTACCGTAAGAAGGGTAGAAAATTAGAAAGGGGAAGAGGGAGGCTGGGGATCGTTTTCTTACACAGTACTGGTGTGATTAGTTACACGGGACTGGAGTGTTCACTTACACAGGATATGACATTCCAGCAAAAATGGAGTTTTCAAACACATTTCCCCCCAGGATGCAACCCACAACAGTGGGCTAGAACACAGGTATCTAATTTTCACTGCTAGGTGCGCTGGGGTGCAAGGAAACCTGCCAAAAAATCGAATCTGGTACAAGGAAAAAAATATAAACGGAGGAGGGAGGTAATCTGAAAGACGGTAAGAGTAAGGAGAGAAAATTTACTATTATATATATGGGGAAGTACTAAACCCGTAGGGGTCATACAGCCCTAGTGAATGGGAGGAAGAGGTAGGGTGACCGGTGGAGGAAAAGGACGAATTAGAAGAGGAAGGAGGAGGAAGAGGAAACAGGAGAAAAAGAAGAAAGAGAAAAAGGAGGAGGAAGAGGAGGAGGAGGAGGAGGAGGAGGAGGAGGAGGAGGAGGAGGAAGTGACATGAAGTAATTATTGGTGTCTGGCAGATTGGTTTATACATTCAGATGGGCTTAATATTCATGCACTGTACTACTGGAGATGGTTATGAGGTGGTGGTAGTTATGATGGGGGATGGTAGTGAAGATAATGTAAGTGAAGGCAGAGGGAAAGAGAGTTGTGACTGTTAAGAGTAGTAGTTGTAGGTGTAGTGATAGAGGGGTGCTGGTGTAGGAGTGGTTCTGGTGATAATTTAAATAAAATAGTATGAAAGACAGCGGGCACGAGGCAGCTGCAGGCCCAGGGTCAAAATATTTACTGGAGCGAGTCCGCGGTATTGTTGACACCCACAGCACACCCAGCCAGCCATGCTGCTTGGGAGGTCCCAGCCATACACGCGTCCGCAGACGCTTCTTATAGCGTCAGGAAGGTTCTCAAAACAGCGGTGAGCTGTCAGTATCTGTAGTAGGTTCGCCGGTCTTGTCCCGGCTCGGGTCTTTTCCAGATGGTGACCTGGCGCCGGTGAGCTGTCCGTAGAAGCTTCTCCTGCAGGATGTCTTCTATGTATAAGAATAGTTCTAAAACATCAATGCGTTATTGTAGAAGACACCTCCAGCGGCCGTCTACTAGTTTGGTATACGAAAGAGCTTCAAGGTATGTATCAACCAAAGGTGCCACTGGACACCTGCAGGAGCTTTTCATCGTAGGACAGTATCTCAAGATACGTATTAAATGATGTTGGCGAGGCTTGTCCTTCCTCACTGTGAAGCAACCTAGTTTTAGGACCTGTCAGGGTAAGCTGTTGTTGTCGAATTAACACCCTTCTGAAGGAGGGGTGTTAATGTTGCAGTTTTATAACTGTAGTGTAAGCGCGCCTCTGACAACACAGTGATGGAGTGAATGATGGTGAAAGTTTTTCTTTTTCGGGCCATCCTGCCTTGGTGGGAAACGGCCGATGAGTTAATAAAAATAATATATATATATATATATATATATATATATATATATATATATATACATGGAAGAAATTACAATAAAACGCGTGATTGCAAATATGAAAAAAATATCACAGTGAAAATAGGAAATAAATTCTGAGTGCTTTCATGTGCTTACACACTTATATATCTTCAGAGGAATATGTGTGAAAGCGCTCATGATTTTTCCCTATTTTCACTGTGGTATTATATATATATATATATATATATATATATATATATATATATATATATATATATATATATATATATATATATATATACATATATATTAATTTTAAATGGCTATATTTGCGGATAAACCGAGGTCACAGGGTGACACGCGCGACGAATAACAACATCTGAGGTTACCTGGGGTCGCCGCGTCCAAAACTATGCAAAAGAGAATTTTGCTGTCTTCATTATTCGAGGAATAAATCGTGGGATGAATATTCACAACTTGCAGTCAGTATCAATCAAGAAAGCAGATTTGGACACAAGGATAAGAGGAGAGCTGCCGGGTGCTGGCACCACCAGACTCGTCAAAGTCGCCAAACTAGGAAGGCGGGTGAACGTTGGCAGACACCCGACTGCTATTCTTCTTGTTAGCGCCATCTTGTATGCATTAACTGTGATATACAAGCCCAGACTGGTGCTTGGCGGGTCGGCACTGATAATAAAGCCAACGAACCCACCAAGAACATGATTGGCTACGGTAAACAGTTTAATTGCTTATCTACGAGAGCTCAGAGGAGTGTGTCAGAGAATTTAAGTTTAAAGCTCTTGATGCAGTAAATAGGAACCCCAGACGTTAGTTGACTGTTGTGTGGGTGGCTTCCTGGGGGGTTGGGGACGGGTCGGTTGGTCGGGTCAGGGGCGGGGATCAGTTGGTCGTAAAAATCCATACCTTTGAAGAGTTTCAAGAGTTTCACTACTCTCGGAGTCCGGCCATGGGCCAGGCTCGTCTAGTGCTTGCCTGGTCCATCACAGCCTGGTTGATCTGGCACGTGGAGAAGATACTTGTCCAGTTTCCTCTTGAAGGCTTCTACACTTGTTCCAGCCGTGTTTCTGATATCTTCTGGTAAGATGTTGAATAGTCTGGGACCGAGGATGTTGATACAGTGTTCCCTTATTGTCCCCACCGCACCCCTGCTCTTCACTGGGTTTATTAAACAAAAACGTTTTCATGGATGAGCCGCTTTTTTCTAATAAGCTTTACGGCGTGAACGCTCAGTCAGATTTACGAAGGGAGGGGGGTAATCTTTAGAATAAAATTTCAATAGCAATAAAACAAAAACACAATATTTAGAAGTGCGATAGGTATCAGCAACGAACAAAAAAAAAAAAATCTTGAGCCCCTATGAGAGAGAGAGAGATTTAAAGACACTTAGTGATGCAAGGAGGGTAAGGAGTAGGCTTGAGGCAGGTCTGTGGTCTTGTCAAGAGCATGGATCATGACTGGTCACGGTAGCCGAGGATCTTTAAGTGCCGTGTTGACCTTCTCAGGGGCTGACAAGCCTCATCCACAGTCAAGCTCCTGATTGAAGAACACTTGTCAAACATCGACTCACACGAGCACTGGTAATAACTATGCATATATTTGTGATGATATGTTTAGTGTGTGTATCGCTGATGTAGCAGTGCTCACTTTCATGATAATGGATACATTTTGCATTAGTTTATCTTGCGAGCGTGTGTACATTTTATGTTATGGGTAAGAACTTTCAACTGCCAGGACCATAAAGGCCGCAATCTACCGAAAATCAACTATAATTCACAAACAACTTTACACAGTATAAGAAAATAAATATATAAATGATACACCTCTAAATGTATATGCATTAATATATAAACGTGTGTATATATACAATGAGAGATGTAGTGTTCATACAATGATATATACACATTTCAATGTATGAACATTGAGCTACACATGTCGGTATATATATATAAGACATCTTTGTGCATATACGTACAATGATGCATACACATTTTATGTATATACAATGTATATACATACATTGAAAGATGTACCTTTCAGTGTATACAAACTGAAAAATGTATAGTGTATATACAATGAGAAAAACCTCAATGCGGTTTGCTGTGTCAACATAGGAAATGCTTCCATAATACTTTCAACAATTAATGAATATATATATATATATATATATATATATATATATATATATATATTTTTACATTTTCTCTACTTTGATAAACGCGCAAAATACAAAAAACTCATCTATCATCAATTTCTCCTCTAACTTACGGCCATCGTAGTGAATCTTGACTGGCTTAAGGATCAACAAGGTGACTGTAAGCGCCCAGTCAACATAAGCAGCATGCTAAACGCCCAAGGCGTCATAGCTTCACATTAGTCCCTATCATCGGAATAAAAGATCATAATACTAACTCTGAATTAGTGGGTAATGAGCCTTGGAGACTAGGAGATTACACCAAGAGACAGTGATGCATTATGCTGTCTTAATTCCTACACAGCGCTGAATTAAATGCTTGTGGCGAATATTTCTTGTAGTCACTGATAGCTCTCTGTATGTGGCTATAGTCAATCTATCTGGCAATGTGATGCCTATGTTACATAACAGTAGTGGTAAGAGGCTGAAATAGTTCACGTTTTCTCACACCTGTCTTTGTACAATTCACAAATACAGTTTGTTTATAGCTCGCTCACTGACTCTTCTAATTTGTGCGATTTTTTGTAACAATAGACTACTGCAAAGACAATAGTTGCAATCTCAGTATCGCCAGCATCAGTTTTGATTTCTGTCGTTATGATTCGTGACTCAGTTTCTGTAGCTGGCGTTAATGTCGGTGTGGTTTCTGTTAGAGTGGCTTTTGCCGTTGTGGTTCACGTCGCTGCGTATTTTCTCATGGTTTTTGTCGCTGCTGTTGCTAGGGCTTCTGTTTTTTGTGTGTGTTGTGTTTGTAGCTGTGGTTTCTGTCGGTTTTGATTTTGTCGCTGTTTTTTTGTCGTGAAGCTTTTTGTCATTGTGGTTTCTGTCACTGTAGCTTTTATCGCTGTAATTTTTTGATGTTATGGTGTCTGTTGTATCGAAGTCTTCCATCCAGGCCTCACAGTATACGATATTTATTTATACCACACCTTTGTATACAGTCTTCTGGTACACTACTCTACCTTTATTCAATTTGAATCCCTGATTTATTTACGAATATTCTTTTAAGTTTTGAGGAGTCATTTATTAAAGCATGAATGTAAGATGAAAGAGTATAATAATCCATAAAATTCGTATAATATTGTTATAGATGCACGCCCTTCAATCTACTAAGCCACTTCTTACTTTGGATTCCGTCTTCTTTGGCAATTTTCATTCCTCAGGTAAATTGCTGATTTTATGCCCTGTCTGTTGAGTAGATCAGCTGGCCGGTTATCTTTAAGAATGACTCAGGACTCCAAAATAGGCTGGTGAGCATGAGAAGCTCGACAGAGAGCGGAGCCACATTCGTATTTAAAAAAAAAATCCGCAGTGTACGATTACTATATTCTATGTGAGAGTTAGACGGTGTAAACACAGGTTACTTATGTTTCCCCTGCAATATTTTAGCACAAAAGATGGGACTCATACATGAAGCAATGAATTGTAATAAGATCACAGTAAACAGTTGGTATCACAATACGCAAAACAACCAGTGATAAAATAGTGAACTTTCAAAAGATTTCGTGATTTCTCACATTATCAAAGTCCTTGATAATGTGAGAAATCAAAAAAGCGCTTTGAAGTTCACTATATTTTCACAATGTTTATTTTGCATGAAGTAATGAAATGTATTATCCTAGACTGGAACATTTCAGTATGGCTATGACAATATCGTCAAACATTCTGCTATGGGTTCTGTAGCTACGGCAACCTAAAAAGTTTCGTTCTAGCAGTACTGCAATTACTCTTGGTGTGGGTATTACCATCTTTAAGACTTGGCTATAACATACATGGGTTAGAAGAATTGATGAGGATATAATGTTATATTTCTTTTATAATCTTAAGTCTTATAATGTACAAATATATCGTATATAATATACATACAATTTCTAGTTCATTTTTCAAACAATGACAAAGATAGATTTTGATTAATGTATACTTTACAGAACAAGAAATATAACCACACACACTCATGCACTGGACTAGAGTTCAAACATTGACAAATAACACATTTGTAAGCTTATACTATTTATCAAATACTAGGCACGCAAACGTGTTGGAATAATTGAAGTCTTAATGTATGCATTGTATACAATGGTTAAGTGGCGCACAGAATTCATTTGGATAGCTTCCCATATGGTAATTAGCAATCATGATGACAGTGACAAAGAAGGTAGATGCGCGTGTGGAAGGCCGGAGCTTGAGCTAGATTAGGGCATCCTTATCTCTTTTGTTAAAACCATTCCGCTAAATGATATCAGGTACAATAGGCAAAAACGTCACAGATGAAGTATTAGCACAGCGCCTGCCATGATTAACCCACATATAAAGACTGTGTATGGACAGCACAAAATGTCCCCTAGACCAGATTAGTCTGCTTAAGGAGTACGTAAGTTCCCCCGTCTTCTAATAACATGTTTATGTTTTCCACTGTAATCTACCTTGTATATAATTACTATCACATTTGCTTTGTCTGTTTTGTAAGGTGAAGTCTATGATCTTTCCTTAATTCATGGTATAACAGCTCACACCTCTACAACAACAATTGTCCTCAAAGATTTGTTAAGTTATACCATGAATTAAGGAAAGATCTTGGACTTCGCCTTACGAAACAGACAAAGCAAATGTGATAGTAATTATGGACAAGGTAGATTATAGTGGAAAAATAAACATGTTATTAGAAGACTTACTTACGTGCCCGTTAAGGCCCCGCAGCCCGCTTGCTGCCAGCGAAATATTTTTATGGCCCATAAATTCTTGTAAGAAATAATTGAGAATATTAGCTTAAAAGCTAAGAGAACCTTGCATTTTTAACACTTATTTTTACCTTTAATCTTGATGATGAATTTTTAGCGATTCTGAAATGATTTGCCAACCATTTTCCCTCATATCTGGAGGGCGTTTACACACACACAACACTCAGTGGCCACTTTATTAGCTACTCTAGTACTGGATAGCGTTCCCATTTACTCCCAGAACAGCCTGAATTCTTCGTGGCATTGATTCAGCAAGATGCTGGAAACATCCTTAAGAGATCTTGGTCCATATCGACAAGATAGTATTACGCAATTGCTGCAGATCTGTCGGCTACACATTCATGCTGTGAATCTCCCGCTCCATCACATCCCAAAGATTTACCCCAAATTCTGACTCTAACATCTTCATGTTGCAGCAGAATCGCGATTCGTCAGACCAGGCGATGTTTACCAATCTTCAACTGTCCAGTTTCGGTGAGCCTGTGCCCACTGTAGCCTCTGTTTCTTGTTCTTAGCTGAAAGGAGTCGAACCCGGTGTAATTTTCTGCTGCTCAACCCATCCACTTTAAGGTTCGACGTGTTGTGCGTCCAGAGATGCTCCTTTGCATACCACTGTTGTAACGCATGGTTACTTTAGCTACTGTCATCTTAATGTCAGTTTGAACCAGTCTTGCCATTCTCCTCTGACCTCTCGCATTAACAATGAGTTTTCACCCACAGAATGGCAGCTCACTGGAGGTTTAATGTTTTTCACACCATTTTTTGTAAATTCTAGAGAATGCAGTGCGTGAAGATACCAAGAGATCAGCAGTTTCTTAGATACCCAAACAACTCCTCCTGGCACCAACAATCATTCCACAGCCAAAGTCACCTGGATCACATTTCTCCCATTCTGATGTTTGCTCTGAATAACTGTTTTTAGGCATTGAGGCGCTGCCACGGAATTGGCTGATTAGATATTTGCATTAACGAGCAGGTGTACAGGTGTGCCTAATGAAGTGGTCACCGAGTGTGTGAATATATATATATATATATATATATATATATATATATATATATATATATATATATATATATATATATATATATATATATATATATATAACCCATTCTCCTGTATACATTACTAAAGTTAAAAGATAAACTTTGTTTTTTTGTTTGGGCCACCCGCCTTGGTGGGAAACGGCCGATTTGTTGATATATATATATATATATATATATATATATATATATATATATATATATATATATATATATATATATATATTATATATATATTATATTATATATATATATATATATATATATATATATATTATATTATATATATATTATATTATATTATATATATATTATATATATATATATATAATATATATATATATATTATATATATATATATATATTATATATTATATATATATATATTATATATATATATATATATATATATATATATATATATATATATATATATATATATATATATTATTAACACATCGGCTGTCTCCCACGAAGGCAAGGTGGCCGAAAAAGAAAACTTTCATATATATATATATATATATATATATATATATATATATATATATATATATATATATATATATATATATATATATATCCCTGACGGCTTATAATGCCCCACGCTCTTATCCCTCCTTGATCCACCACAACTAAGGATGATTCCCTCATCTGTGACATGGGCTGTCTGTGTTTTTACCTCCATTAACTGGGAAATTAATCAGTATCAGATTGCGACTGATAAGCGACATTAATTATTGTGAGAACAGTGTTGGAAAGAGTGTGTGAACACGGAGCTTCTTGTTCCTCTGATAAACGACACCAATCAACACGTGTTCTTCTTATCCTCACTCCCACAAATGTTGACTTAACGACACACAATCCTATTCGGCCAGGTACACGGTGTTAGGCTTCAGAAATATCTCTGATTACAGCGGCCAGTTAACTGGCTCTTATTTCGGTAATAAAGTCTAAACAAATGCTACGGCTGGCAGTCGACGAAAATCAAATGGGTTTCTTGTGGTCGTCACGAGGTTAACGAGAAGTAGTGACGGGTTTTTAGTGAGTAAGTAGCTCTTGGCGAGATAGTTATTGGTGTTGCCAGTGAATCATAAGAACTGATTTGCGAGGTGCTGGTGTTTTGTTTGTCAGGAAACAACACAATGTCTCCTGACACGGGTTTTAATCAGATGATGACCCATTAAGTGGTTAAACATCCGCCAGCTTACCGGAGCAAAGTTATCGCCATATTTAATAAAGGATCGTCACATAATTGTGTATCGTAAGACAATATTTGTGGGGTTAATGTAATTAGTGATGCAACTAGCTCTTGCTTCTTAACTAAAGGCACCATTGTTTAGTACGTAGGCACTGCTCCTTACTACGCGATTAGTGAACGGCAGATCGAGCCTCTACCGTTTCTTAAGATGTATGACCCATAATGGATTTAACGCTTCATATAAATCCAAAAATCTTAAATCCAAATTTATATTTCCTTACTAAATACTAAATAGTTGTTGCCAGTAAGTATTAATGTTTGCACTAATCTCACACACTTGTGTGTAAAGGAGATATTCTGCTGTGCTTCTTAAATGATTGTGAGGCAGTTTATATTGCATGGGAGTATATAACAAACTCATTGGCTAGGACAAATCGTCCAGCACTGTGTAACGACTTAATCAGATAAATAATAGAGCTTTGGCTCGCATTATGATAAATCTAATGGGTAGCCGCAGAGGGCTCTATCCAGCTTAAGTGAGCATGCGTCCAGATAAGGAAGAGTGTTGGGTGTAAATCACGCCGCCACCCTTGGCAGGTCAACCAACTAACTCGAGGTGTGTTGTCCTTCCCACAGCGGTGTAAGGAGAAGCTGAACACGCTGGCCATCAGCGTCATGAACCAGTGGCCCGGCGTCAAGGTCCGAGTTACCGAAGGATGGGACGAAGAGCTACACCACGCCCCACACAGCCTCCACTACGAGGGACGCGCCGTCGACATCACTACCTCCGATAAGGTTAGTACTGAAGGTCTGAAGCAGGTGAAATCAGTATTGTGACCGGCCCACTCTCATAGGCTGTAAACGGCGCTCCACTTACGGAAACTTCGACACTCCTTTTGGGACCAGTGACGGGTCACCATAAGGAAAAGATCCGTGTCAGGACTTCGTTCCTGACGAATTTATCATCATCATCATGTGTGTTGAGCAGAGCCTCCACCACAAGTCAGGTCAGTGGTGAGCAGAGCCTCCACCACAAGTCAGGTCAGTGGTGCAGTGTCCGTCACCACCTACAAGTAAGTGTTGAAAAAACACCAGTCGCGGGTTAGACCATTGTTGGAAGAGCTACACTCACACGAGAGGTCGATCTTATTAGCTACCCAGATAAGATAAAAGTTAGCAGCTGCCACGAACAGGGGAAGTCTTAAAGGTCCCTATGTCAGGTTAGCTCAGATTTATCCACTCTGATAACGATAAGGCTGCATCATTTCTGTTAAGGCCAGTGATACTAGCCGCCACAACACCGTAAAGAAACAATAAGTTTTCTAATGAGACATTTTCCTTGTTCTAGTTACGAGATAAACTTGTGGCTAAGCAACTTCTGTGTCAGGCTCTTGATACAAAAAGACACTGACTAATTTTAAAACCACTGACTCCACACACAAGACAGACAGCCAGACACAGACAGACAGATACACACACACACAGACATACATATATACAACAGGCCTAGTGTCTAATCGACATGTGCCTAGGACAAAATAGTAACTAACACACACACGCACACACGCAAGCACACACACACACAACCGTTAATATCACTTTTTCAAAATCTACTATTCAGGCGACATTCATTGGCAATAGCATGCTAAAAGGAAACAAATGAGATCTAAGAGCAGTGTGTAAACACACTCTTGAAGTCCGAAGAACGAAGGCGAAAAATTTGAGTGTAAATATACACTCGAAGTCTAAAAGGCTGAAGGTTAAGAAGTGAGTCAACACTATCTGGTGTTCATTCATGAAGGGTCAGCTATGTTGTGAATCCTCAAGCAGATGAACTTACACTAGGAACACTTGGTATTGCCGTAAATACGTATACGTAGAAGAGGGACTATGATATAATATTGCTTGATCACAGTACTATGAGTGAGAGTGGCTGTGATATAATATGGCTTGACACAACACTATGAGTGATAGTGACTGTGATGCAATATAGCCTGGCCATAACACTGTGTGAGGAAGAGTGGCTGTGATAATGCAGTCTGGCCACAACACTGACAATGAGTGCCTGTGATATAATATGGTCACTAAACATATGAGGGAGAGTTCCTGTAATATAATACAGCCTGGTCACTACACCGAGAGGCGAATGAGCTGTGATATAATATAGTCTGGTCACTACAGTGTGTGAAAGAGAGTGGTTGTCATAATAGCCTGGTCACTACACTGTGTAAGGGAGAGTGGTTGTCATAACAGCCTGGTCACTACATTGTGTAAGGGAGAGTGGTTGTCATAACAGCCTGGCCACTAAACAGTGTAAGGGAGAGTGGTTGTCATAACAGCCTGGTCACTACACTGTGTAAGGGAGAGTGGTTGTCATAACAGCCTGGCCACTAAACAGTGTAAGGGAGAGTGGTTGTCATAACAGCCTGGTCACTACACTGTGTAAGGGAGAGTGGTTGTCATAACAGCCTGGCCACTAAACAGTGTAAGGGAGAGTGGTTGTCATAACAGCCTGGTCACTACACTCTGTAAAGGAGAGTGGCTGTCGTAACAGACTGGTCATTATACTGTGTGAGGGAGAGTGGCTGCCATAACAGACTGGCTACATTCAAATTTTAAGTATTGTCTTCGACCACCTTTAACTAATGATAAAAAATGCTCTCATGCAATTTGGCACTGAAGACGAGCATTGTACTGGACATCACTGGCGATGGCATGACTTTTCAAGCCTTTCATTGACAATGGTAAGCGTTTGCACGCACCTCATTGAAAATAAAAGACATTTTTCGCTGAGTTCACTGTCAATGGGAAGGTTAAGTACACTTAAATGAAAATATCAAGTCTTCCCAGTGAGCTCTCTGGCAATAACAAAAGTTTTGTCAAAGAGAGGTATCTTTGTGGCCCTTTTGGGGTCTAGTCCCTTGGCCTTTTGTGTATCCATATGCTCTTGCGCTACCGTGCACAGGATGGATATCGACGTCCGGTTAGTTATACCTCAGTGATGAAATGTTTGGTGGAATGTGCTTCCCGGCGTGTGCCGAAACGTCCTTTGGCATGTGGTAAGATGTGTGGTGGTCGCATGTCCTTTCTTGATGGGGATGAAGTCCCCACATGACCTTCATTTTGTGAGAGCTTAGGCTAAAGGATTTTTAACCAAGTAAACTTCAGTTCTCGGAAGTACTGACCATATATAAGCTTCACTAGTGAGGGTTCTGAGAATATATTGAATGCTTTTTGAATATTTGTACAGAAGTTATTGAGTATAAACGAGGTAGGACACTTCCTTTAATAATAAAATTGAAGTACTTAATTTCTAAGTGTTTAAATCTAATAATTTTAATATATTTAGAACAAAAAAATTAAATCTTAGTATATAAACGCACGAAAGTAACACAAAATATATTATATATAGCATTAGCTGATTTCCAAGTGGCGTGCATTGTGTTGAAGTTTACATGAGAATAATCTTTTACCTAAATAAACTCACTAAGTGGACACGAGAAGGTATTCATCTTTAGCCAAAACCCTCCAAAGAAATTTTAAGTTTGTCAATAACGCAATCAGACCTCACAAAAATGACAATAATAATGGTTCGAGCCGTGTAAGGAGTTCTATAGAGGAGTCCTCAAGTGAAGTGTACTTGAAGAAGGTGGGAAGGCTGGGGGTTCCTGACCCGCGGTGAGGCTTGCCCGCCACAGTTCCTCGCAAGGATGACTAGCAACTTGGGATGATTTGCAATACTTTCATCTTCGGTGGTATGCAGTAAAATAGTGTAACAGTCATTAGATGCAATACAACATCTTCATGTCTAGAGTAAGATTTCTTTTATAGAATCAGAAGGGCGAGTTTATTAAGACAGAATTCACAGTACGAATGAAAATTAGTGGAAATAAAAAGATTCTGGATTAACCTACGGAATGGCTACAGCTGCTGAAATATTATACACTAGAGAAAGACTGTGGAGAACGAAGAAGAGTTCTTCGTATTATCAACCCAAAATGATATAACCAAGCATAACCCAAGTCAAGCAGTGTAGTCTAAGTTCGTGAGGTCTGGAATACAACCAAACTTGAAGGTACTGGAGTGTTAGATTCCGGAAAGTGTCTTATTTAAAACACTACATCACTTCACAGTTGATGAAATGGTAGAAATGCATTAAGAGTTAATTAATGTATTACACAAATTTAGAGTTTATGGAAAAATAAGTAAATATGTAAACAAGGTATGTATATATTAGAGTAAGTCTCTGGAACACCAGAAATATATTGGAACGACTGTGAGAGATAATGAATATATTAATTGTGGACGGCGTCAATTTTTTAATTTCTGACGCATTGTATGAAATGATGAAATTCTTTTCTTTTGTGGGATATAGGCTGCGTAGATACAAATATTGTTGAATTCTGTGCTATAATTGGAGAATGCATCTTCTGATGATAGGAAGATGCAGATAACGTTATTACCGATTCCAATCATCTGAGACGTCTACCATGATGACGCAAACAACATAAGAACTAGAAACCATCATCAGTGATTGTTGGTATGTTATTAGAGAAATTAAAGTCAAGCTCTCTGGTAACATATCACAGCAGTTGTTATTGACTATATATAACCTATATTCGTGTTGGAATAGCAAAACATTGGAATCCGTCTCAGAGGCATTTACAGCACCTTCGTGCTAGTTGGCAAGCCAGGTACATAACAGTAATCACCTCAAACATAAATCTGCTCACTAAAGTAACGAGACACTAAAATAATAATTCAGAGGACCACACAGCACCATGGAATGACCTGACAGAACAATGATACGACAGATGGAGTGCAAATTCGTGTTTGCTTGCTCCCAACTGAACAGCAAATACGCTAAATGAAATTTTTATTTTAAAACAAAGAAAGGGAGCACTGATTAATGAAAATGAGTTGAAGAAACCCCCGCCCAGGATGTGGTGGTAAGCTGGCCTAGTCGTGTTAGTTAGTGGTGAGATATTTATCTTGTGATGACGTGGCTATTGTTACACAACATCAACACCAGGTAGTTAGTGTAGTGTCCTCCTTCACCACAATGGCACCACTAACCCTCGAGTCATACCTCACAGTATTATTGTCTTAGTTGTTTCCTTTTACGTACTCCGCCTGTGTTCTTTTCTGTGGGATGTACTTCGGACGTCGAGAGGATTACCAAGTTCCTCGAGAGGATATTCAAGTTGAGAACTATTATCGCATGACAAATTTTAAGAATATACAAAAAAAGATGTCAGCAACTTACTCTCTAGAAGAAGAAGAAAAAGAAAAGAAGAAGACTTTCTTCGGATAACAGTGAAGGGTTACTAAATCATAATAATCAAAGAAAGCCAAGCATGTGCAACACTTGTTTATGTTTACTGCTGAAACGTTCTGCCTGTGCAATAGGCCTCAGTCGAATGCAGGAGAATATAACACTAGAGACAGCAGAAGTGGAGAGGTAATAATGAGGTGCTCAGTCCTTTAGCATTGATAAATGGGGCTAACTACCTTCTATCAAGGCTGAGGGACTGATTACTTCAAAATACTTCTCCACTTATACTATTTCCAGTGTTATATTACCCTGTAATCGATTGAAGAAGCATGTTGTACTAGCGGAACATTTCAGCAATAAAGCCACCCAAGTGCTGCTTATTTCAGTTGGGGTCCTTAGGGCCCCTTCCCTCAGGATACCATCCAGCCGATCTATCTATTGGGTATCTATTTAGTGATCAGTGAATAGGAGAAGCAGGTATAAGGAGGCTTTCCTATTCATTTCGACTCACCCAGAGATTAAACTCGGGTCATTTCGAGTGTGAACCGAACGTTCTACCTATTTTCTCATTCACAATCGTGGCTTACAATCTAGTCCTAATAGCGACCAGTGAAGAGGCGGGTCCAGGAGCTGTGACTCGATCCCTGCAACCCCATACAGGTCAGTACACACAGAAACAATCTCTCTCTCACACACACACAAGATGGGTACAGGATGCACAATTAATTAGCAGCTTCGACAATAAAATTTAAATCTGTACATTTACCACCACTGTGAACATTCACCACCACTGTGAACATTCACCACTACTGTAAACATTCACCACCACTGTGAACATTCACCACCACTGTGGACATTGATTACCATTGTACACATTCACCACCACTGTGAACATTCACCACCACTGTGGACATTGATTACCATTGTACACATTCACCACCACTGTGAACATTCACCACCAATGTAAACATTCACCACCATTGTGAACATTCACCACCAATGTGGACATTGACTACCATTGTACACATTCACCTTGTATCCTTGACATAAGGAATTCTTGAACACTTATCCAACCTTTGAACGAAGACCTACTTCCACATTTGGATTTGTCAAGTGTGATACCTCCTACGACTGCTTCACCTCACCTGTCTACAGTATATAAGCTACTTCTTCGCACATATGCTGTATTCTTTTCAAGATTGATGGACTGATTACATCGACTCAAGGGTGAGGGACTGATTACCTCAAACTCCTCCTGTTCTTCACCATTCTCCTTCGTATGGACTGATGAAGCCGCTGTGTGGCGAAACGTTTTCTTCAATAAAGATTCCCATATGTTGCATAAGTGTCTGAATTTTCAAGATTAAGATTACCATTGTGAACATTTACCGCCGCAATGTGCGTTTCCCATCACTGTGTACATTCACTACCATTGTGTACATTCACTACCATTGTGTACATTCACTACCATTGTGTACATTCACTACCATTGTGTACATTCACTATCACCATGTTAATTCACCACTGTAGTATGCACTTACCATCACTGTACATTCACCCCCACTTTGTACATTCACCACCACTGTGCACTTTCACCACCAGTGTGAACATTCACCACCAGTGCGAACATTCACCACCACTGTGAACATTCACCACTACTGTGTATACTCACTACCACCGTATACATTCACAACCACTGAGTGCCTTCACCACTACTTCATTCAGTTCGCCACTTGGCACCGCT
>WNWK01006342.1:62500-80000 GCA_009830355.1 Cherax destructor
TGGTAGTGGAGGAGGGGTAGTGGAGGGCTGGTAGTGGAGGAGGTGTAGTGGAGGGCTGGTAGTGGAGGGCTGGTAGTGGAGGAGTGGTAGTGGAGGGCTGGTAGTGGAGGGGTAGTGGAGGGCTGGTAGTGGAGGGCTGGTAGTGGAGGAGTGGTAGTGGAGGGCTGGTGGTGGAGGGCTGGTAGTGGAGGAGTGGTAGTGGAGGGCTGGTGGTGAAGGGGTGGTAGTAGAGGGCTGGTAGTTCAGGGCTAGTAGTGGAGGGTTGATAGTGGAGGGCTGGTAGTGGAGGGCTGGTGGTGGAGGGCTGGTGGTGGAGGGCTGGTGGTGGAGGGCTGGTGGTGGAGGGCTGGTGGTGGAGGGGTGGTAGTGGAAGGGTGGTAGTGGAGGGGTAGTGGAGGGTGGAAGAGAGGGTGGAGTGGAGGGTGGTAGTGGAGGGTGGTAGTGGAGGTGGTGAGTAGTGGAGGGTGGTAGTGGAGGCTGGTAGTGGAGGGGTGGTAGTGGAGGGCTGGTAGTGGAGAGGTGGTAGTGGAGGGCTGGTAGTGGAGGGTTGATAGTGGAGGGGTGGTAGTTTAAGGGCTGTTGTGGAGGGGCGGTAGTGGAGGGGAGGTAGTAGAGGGGTGGTAGTGGAGGGGTGGTAGTGGGGTGGTAGTGGAGGGGTGGTAGTGGAGGGGTGGTAGTGGAGGGGTGGTAGTGGAGGGGTGGTAGTGGAGGGGTGGTAGTGGAGGGGTGGTAGTGGAGGGGTGGTAGTGGAGGGGTGGTAGTGGAAGGGTGGTAGTGGAGGGGTGGTAGTTTAAGGGCTGTTGTGGAGGGGCGGTAGTGGATGGGTGGTAGTGGAGGGGTGGTAGTAAAAGGTCATCAGTGAAGTGAAAGATAACGGGAAGCACCACACACGGATGCACAACAGAAGAGGAGAGCTATGGGCAGAGGTAGAGGATGAGAAGGATGGTTCTGTAAGAGAGAACGATGGTCCTATAATTGGGCTGAAAGGTCCTATAAGAGGAAAGGATGGCCCTATAAAAGGGAAGGAAAGACTTATAAGAGGGATGGATGGACCTATAAGAGAGGCTGGAAGGTCCTGTAAGAGGGCTGGAAGGTCATATAAGAAGGATGGAAGGTCACATAAGAAGGAAGAATGGCCCTATAAGAGGGAAGGATGGCCCTATAAGAGGGAAGGATGGCCCTAAAAGAGAAGAATGGCCCTTATAAGAGGGAAGGATGGCCCTATAAGAGGGCTGGAAGGCCCTATAAGAGAAGAATGGTCCTACAAGAGGAAAGGATGGCCCTATGAGAGGGAAGAATGGCCCTATAAGAGGGAAGGATGGCCATATAAGAGGGAAGGATGGCCATATAAGAGGGAAGGATGGCCATATAAGAGGGAAGGATGGACCTATAAAAGGGCTGGATGTTCCTATAAGGAAGGATGGCCCTATAAGAGGGAAGGATGACCTTATAAGAGTGAAGGATATACCTATAATAGTGAAGGATAGACCCAGGAAACGAAAGAGATGTCAGGAGGATTTTGTGAAGAAGTAGCGAAGAGGATGGCGAGAATAAGGAGAATGGGATGGGGAGAATTGAGAATAGTGAGACGAGGTTGCGAATAAATTATACATTACACAAGAACACGAAATAAACGAACAAAGCACCAAATACCGGAGAAAGAATGCGACATTCAGCAGAGCCAACAAAGCAGTGAAATAAAAACTCTGTAGGCAGAGGAGTGACAAAACAAGAGACGTAAAGGAGACAGGTCATGAGAGAAGCACACACAATAACAAGACAATGCCTCTCTAATGGGACATAATGGAGAACTGGCGAGCGTGTGGGTGAACCCAGTATAATAGTGGGAGGTTTGCCTTCCCAACATAGCCTGTCCATCCTGAGTGTCGCTTCGGCAACTCTGTACAAACACGAATACACACCCGCGTCGGAGTCTTCCTCTGATAGCTAAATAAGCAAAATTACTATGTCGTAAATCCCCGCATTAGCAGGGCTAAACCAACAGTCCCACGCTTGAAAATAAGCACTTGCAACGAGAAATGTGCATCGCTGATACGATGCCCATATTGTCTCGCATTACTGGTGTAAATATAATTAGGCCTGTATCTTATCTAGGGTGAGCATGTAGGGTCGGTGTGGGCCAGCTAGGCAGGGCGGCCAGGACTGGTCCCGGCACGCACT
The DNA here is from genome assembly GCA_009830355.1 of Cherax destructor. Taxonomy (NCBI): domain Eukaryota; kingdom Metazoa; phylum Arthropoda; class Malacostraca; order Decapoda; family Parastacidae; genus Cherax; species Cherax destructor. Next base: position 64,682 of record WNWK01006342.1, read on the forward strand.
AACTCTTCACTCCCTGGCAATAATACTTGCTGATTTACACAAGTCTCGCCTTATCACACACAAACGTGCTCAACCTGATATTACAAAACAAGACAAGAAGGATAAAATCTCAATGGCTTTTCTGTCTTCTTCTCAAGCGGAAAAATGGCGTCCGCCTCTTAATGTTCAATAATATTAGGCTCGTTTCTCCTCGCCATGAAACTGTTTTACATAGGTAATTACTACCGTAAAAATTTATGAACCAGCATTATAAAAAATAAGCGAGGCGAGAGCCAAGAAAAAGTTGACTGCAAGAAAGGCGCTCCTTCCCATCACGCTGCTGAGTATAATTAGGTCGGTATCAATCTGTGGTGAAAATAATTAGGCCGGTCCTCCTCTGCCGCTGTCTTTCAACCTTATCAAAGGCGCATCACACCCCATGCGTAATATCAATCACTGTTTTATTGTCTTTTAATAGTGCACATAATCGAAATGTTTGTGCTTCTCGATTTTTTGTGGATGAGGGTGCCTAAGAGAGCGTGATAACGACTGATAATTCTAATGGGTAGTTAATAATATAGAAAAGGAAAATGTGGTCAAAATAATACGAGGACGAAAGTCTGGCTGAAGATAACCCGGTTTGGCTCTCTGGTGCGTCAGTAAAGAAAATTAAGAGGTCTGATAATGCTTTATATTTTTTTTCGTAGCTGCACCATTAAATAAGGATATATAGAGGCTCGAAAACAGTGTGGGTGTGTGTGTCTGTTAGTTACTAGTTGTTAAACACACTTGTCGATAGACACTTAGCCTGTATGTTACAGTTGTCAAGAGGCACTTGTCGACAGACACAGTGTGGTGTGAATTTGTGTGTACTCACCTATATGTGGTTGTAGGAGGTCGAGTCTCAGCTCCTGGCCTCGCCTCTTTGCTGGTCGCTACTAGGTTCACTGTCTCCTTTCTTCGAAAGCCTTATCGTACTTCTTAAAGCTATGCATAGATCCTGTGTATACCATTTCATTTTTCAGGTCGTTCTACTTCCTTACTAGTCTAAGGCTGAAGAAATACTTCCTAACGTCCCTATGACTCATCTGGGTTTTCAGCTTCCAGTTGTGCCCTGGTGTTCCTGTTTCCCATCTCTCAAATAATCTGTCCCTATTCACCCTTTCAATTCCTCTCAGTATTTTGTACGCTGTTATATCACTCCTAGTCCTTCTGTCCTCCAGTGTCATCAGGCTGAGTTCCCTTAACCTCTCCTCATAGGCTGTATCCTTTAGCTCCTGGACTAGTCTCGATGCGAACCTCGGCGCTTTCTACAATTTCTTGACATGCTTGACTGGGTGTGGGTTCCATACCGGCACTGCATGCTTCAATATGGGCCTGGCGTACACTGTATACAGTGTCGCCAATGACTCCTTACTTAGATGTCTAAAAGGTACTCTTGGATTTGCCAGACGCGCATTTGCTGCAGCACTTATTTAGCTGACGTGCGCTTCAAGTGATATGTTCAGTACTATACTCACACCAATGTCCTTGAGTGAGGCTAGCAGCCTTTGCCCCTAGAGCCTGTAGTCCGTCTGCGGTTTTCTTTGCTCTTCCCCAGACTTCATAACTTTGCACTTGCTGGCGTTAAACTCCAGTAGCCACTTGTCAAACCAGATCTGCAGCCTGTTCAGATCCATTTGTAGCCTTTCCTGTCCACGCTTCTGCTTATATTCTCGTCATTAGTTTCAAATCATCTGCGAACAGGGATACGCGCGTGTGTGTGTGTGTGTGTGTGTGTGTGCGAATTTAATTTGTTTACCTTGTAAATTGTTTCGTAAATGTGCTTATCTTCTTTTTGTTAACATACTGGGTTGTAGATCTACTCAAGCTTCTACCTGCATGTCTATGAAAAGCCAAGAAAACTCGATGGTTTTAATAAAAAAAAAATTATGTGCATTCTTCGCAAAAAAAAAATATAGAATGAGAATAACACTATACCCTATAGTGCATCGTTCAACAGTAAATAAAATCCAGAGAGTCACGTCTGCCTTTTTTACCTGCATGTATCGTTAACCAGGAAGAAGGGGGGAACATGACATACCATTTTCTAAATCATGCATCGTAAACTATAGAAATCTCTTAGTCATCCACTAAATCTTCCACTTTGTCAAGTCCAGGAACTGGAAAAGAAATGGAGGTCCTAAGCAACATTTTCCGCTTATATTTTGTGGGTGCAATGCAATACACTTATCTGCTTATGCGTTAGAATAATCATAAAGAAGGTTAATAAAGAATAAAGCTTTCTCTACGTATGGTCAGTCGCAAAAGTATGGCGATGCAGCTTTTTCTTTTATAGTAAAGGAAATCACTGAGTAGGACTACCGGCAGATGAACTCTTAGCAATCGCCTTAATCTATAAGGCGATAGATAGCTAAGCGTGCTGTTACCGTATTTGTTTCACATTCTTCAATAACAAAGCTGACAACAATAATAATGATAATAATAATAATAATAATAATAATAATAATAATAATAGTAATAATAATAATAATAATAATAATAGCAGAAAGTTACACGTACAGTTACTGTACACCAGAGGTGTGGATCTTTCACCTAGTTTAATACCATTTTTAGAAATTCATACATTGTGTATAGATGAACTGCAGCCTCAACAATCTAGGTGCAGTGAATAGATAGGCTTCAAACCTAACAAACCAACTAGAAGAAAATATTTATATCTCACACGAGTCTTGAAACAGCTAAGCATCCCGGGCTATTTGTTAAGAAAAGCTACAGTAATTCAAGATAAGAGGTGAAAAAATAAAGGAATAAGTTAGTTACGGAAAAGAAAACAGCACAACGAAAATAACTTACTAGAATATTTTATTCCAGCTGCACCTCAACCTTACCTTGCCATCCCCACATTCTCCCACAGCTGCCCCACACTTCCCACAGCTTGCCCACGTCGTTTACCTCACTTCTCAGGCTGCCCCACACTCCTCACTCTAGATGTACCCCACCTTCCCTCGCTCAGAACAGCCCCTAATGACTTCCTTCACAAAGCTTACCTAGAATCTGCGCAGCCTTATGAAATATTTAAAAAAATAATAAATACTACTAAGATATAAAAATATTATCGTAAATTTCCATAGCTGTCGTAAATACTGAAATATTTCTGAAACTTCTTTAAATAAGCTTCATAATAGAAACTACACTTATAAAGTATCAAATTATTTTCGTACTTTTCGTAAGAAACTTTATTAAACTCGTAAATTAGTATATTTTGGAAAATGAGAGCGTTTTTCAAACGCTCTCATATATCCTAAATTACTCTCATAAACGACCAATAAATAGTTTCGCATACTCCTAAAAAATAATTGTATTATATTATAATAACTAGAATATTGCCGCACAGTTCTCAAAATTCAAACAACCTTCAAATTAGTAGTAATCGCATTAAGAGAGAAACCTCGGGTAAAAAAAAATCCACATAAGGTAGAAAAGACATTTAAAACCTTAGTAGTTGTACAACCAGCAATAAATGTGGTGTACGAGGTTAGAGGGTGCTTACAACATGGCTGGGCAGTAAGAGCAGTTGTCAACCCTTCACCCTGACAGTATCAAACTCAGCGATAAGAACCGTTCGCTCCGCCAATGGTCTTATAGCTTCATTGACACAGGCTGAGTGGCAAAGCCGGAGTTAGGGCACCACAAAAACGCTAATTTTTTCTCCCTCTTCTCCATGTATTAACGTCAGTAGGAAGCATTCTGCTCTATGGCCTGGTCTGGTCTTTACAATGTGTGTGCGCTGCTCAGTGCCGGCCTGGCCACAAGGGGCGGTTAACGAACAACAGCAACCAAAGAGCGAGCAAGCGGCGTCCCAAGTGTACTCAAAGTAATTGATTTCAAGACAGCAGCGTACAAACTGTGGGTGTTCATCTTGTGTTATCAGGAGGGCGCTGGTAACTGCCCGGCCCGCCCTCCAGTTTTGCCTCTCCTAGTTCAGTCTGCATGAAATCTGGCTCCCCCTACCTTCTACTGAAGTTCTGGCAATTTTGGCTACTTCTACATCAGTTGTGAATCTTCTGACCAGCTCTATAGGAGTTTTAGATGTACTAACCAAACCTGCAGGAGTAGCGGAACCTCTGGCCCATCTTTAAGTAGTTCCTAGTCACTTAGTTTGCTTTACTGAAGTTAAAATTCATCTGGTTATCTGCAGGTTTCGTGTTGCAGCCAGCAGGAGCTGTAGAGCCACACACACACTGGAGGTGTCTTGCCTCACTCCTCAGTCTGCTTAAGTTTAGTGTCCCCACCTTGTACACCCCGGGTACCCTGACCCGCCTTAAGGAACATCCTGGACCACCCTGTAGAAGTCCCAACATGCCGCCGCTTGATACATATCCTGCAACCCATCCTCACTCTACACCACTCGCTTTCTTACGCATTAAACTGTGTCAGTTTCTAAACATTTCTTTATTTTTCAAAAATTTAAATTTTAGTTATGCTTGGTTAGTTTAGGTGTAAGTAAACACATATATATATGTGTGTGTGTATGTGTGTGTGTGTGTGTGTGTGTGTGTGTGTGTGTGTGTGTGTGTGTGTGTGTGTGTGTGTGTGTGTGTGTCGTGCCGAATATACATAAAACTTGCGATTTTGGCTTAAACAGGAAGCGAAAATTTGTGTATGCAATAATTTCGCAAAAATCATTCTGAACCTAACGAAAAAAAAAATATTTCATTGTTTGTTTATTATTAAATTATTGTAAAACCTATCTAAAATATATTTAGTTGGATTAGGCTAAATTAAATTGCGCTTGTTATAATAAGGTTAGGTAAGTTTCCTAAGGTTCTTTCGGTACAAAATCATTAATTTTTATATTAACATAAATTAAAAAATATATATCTTTAAACGTATGAGAACATTTTAGAAAGGACTTAATTTTAAATGAGTTCTTGCTAATTTGCTAATTGACCAGTTTTACTATTCATGTATATATATATATATATATATATATATATATATATATATATATATATATATGGAGATGGGAAGTACAGTGCCTGCACTCTGAAGGAGGGATGTTAAATGTTGCAGTTTTATGACTGTGTAAGCATGCCTCTGGCAAGACAGTGATGGAGTGAATGATGATTAAAGTTTTTCTTTTTCGGGCCACCCTGCCTTGGTGGGAAACGGCCGATGTGTTAATAATATATATATATATATATACATCTATATATTAATAATAATAATTATTTCAATTGACGTACGTATATGTTTACGGCAAATAATAATTTACGTAACGGTGGAACATGTCTGGCAGTGGGGTGGCTCCTTTAAAACATGAGATCGTTAAAATCCACACGTCCTTCACGTATGGTATAAGAACGGGCTGCATCCTTGTCTTTCTTTTCGAGTTTTCGATCAGTTTACAATGTCACAACCATTTTTAGGCTGCTGCTTCGCTCTCTGCCTGACCATAAACTTGTGTAGATGAGATTGGTTTATCGGCGCTAGTCTCTGAGGAAGCAGGCGCAAATTCTCTAGAAGCGCTACAAAAAAATACTTCAGTTACCTTTATATGCACAGTGGTAACATGCAAGAACACTTGTATTTACACTGGTAAAAGCAAAGACGTTCTAGCGTGCTGCCACGCCTACTCGCTCCACCATTAGCTACCCTGAACATTTACCTGGACATAATTTCAAACGATTATCTTGTGTAGTAAAACGAAGGACACTGCTTGGCTGATAATCAATCACCTGATGCGGGGATCTCTAACTTCGTTTCATGATGAGGCCAATGATTGTAATTCACCTGTGTATAAAAAAAATGTGGAGGTGAATGAGTGTCGGAAATTGATGGTGTTCGGAGGCTGTGAAAATGAATCGACAGTGTTTTGAGGTGACCGTGTCATGGTGTTTGGAGGCTGAGAAAGTGATTCTTGTGAGGTGAGTGTAATGGTGTCTGGAAGCTCTGAAAATGAACCGTTAGTTAAGAGGTGAAAATGTACTAGTGTTCAGAGGCTGTGAAAATGAGTCTAGTGTTTTGAGGTGAGAGTGTCATGGTGTTTGGAAGCTCTGAAAATGAGCCGACAGTACTTTGAAGTGAGAGTGTAAAGGTGTTTGGAGGCTGTGAAAGTGAATAGACAGTGTTTTGAACAAAGCATATACAGTCGACCTGAATGTGTAAGACCTTAGAGGTTCTGGAAATAAATGCGGATATGTACCATTGCTTTCAAGTTCATTGTGGATAACTTGAGTATTCAGATGTTTTTGATGGGAATATTCTATAAGAAGGTATTTTGACACGAATTAGTATTCATGAATTTGTAACTGTGAATAAAAAGTATCTAAAACTTTGGATATAAATGTAGAGTATCCATGAATTATAAATATGAATGTAGCGCATCCATGAAATGTAGATATGACTGTAAAGTACCCGTAAGTTTTATATATGAATATAGAGTATCCAAGGTTTTAGATATAGCTGTAGATTATCTATGGGTTGTAGCTATAAATATAGATTATCCAGGAGTTGGTGGGTGTGAAGGCGGTGCATGGCATAGCAGTGGTTAATGGGTGGAAGGTTGGTGAGTGGTGGGAGGCACGGCAAACACCCTGGCAGAGGGAATCATAAGTGAGACAACCTCGTGGTGGTTCTCCATTTTGTTGGGTACAATGAGCGCTTCCTGGATACGCACACGGGGCAAACCTTCACTTTAAACACACCTGGTGAACTTTCAATAAATACTTCTTAAGGGGGGCCACAGACGTCAGCACATCCTGCCAAGTATGGAGTACACTTTCCATGTAATGGAGGAACAAGTTCCTCGGATATTTTAGATAGCTAAAAGGAAATGTTCAAACCAACCTGGCTGTCTACAGAAGGAAATTCTTACTCGTGAGTCATATAATAATTGGCTGTGAGTCAGATCGACTGTAAAACTTTCCTGTCTTCACGGGGTGATGAGTATTACCAAAGGGGTTAAAGAATGACAAAAGTCTTGGGGATTATCACACCGTCTTTCAAATAATACCTTTCCAAACTGTCAAATTATTGACCGATTATATCTAATTTCCATTAATTATAATTATCTTATATATCGAAAATTTAGATTGAGCAAAATGACCTATTTAATACATATCTTTGTTTTTACGCATGACACTCACCCAGTTTTGTATATACGTGTACTCGTATATACATCTCAAGCAATAACGTTTAATATGTTGTTTTTACGTGTGAAATCTTTCTTTGTGGAGTAAATCTTATATCACCGCATTTCTTCCAGGCAGCCCGTGACATACTGAGGGGTAAAGGCAGGGGACTTATACACGCTTCATGAAACAATAACTTACATAGTATAAGCAAGGTTCACTACTGTATGTGCAGTTGAAATCTCCGCGAGTATCATATCAAGAAAAAAAAATGTCCAAATTCCTATTGCAGAAAATCAATTCAGATCATAAAAGAACGTCAATAACAGTTTTTTTAATCAGAACGGTTATAGGTTCTAAAAAAAAACTAAAAAACTACATTAGCGTGACACAGAGACATCCAATAAACATTTTAATACGACCTGGGCAGTAGGCTGGTAGACAGCAACCGCCCAGGGAGGTACTACCGTCCTGCCGAGTGTAAAACAGAAGCCTGTAATTGTTTTATATGATGGTAGGATTGCTGGTGTCTTTTTTCTGTCTCATAAACATGCAAGATTTCAGGTGTCTTGCTACTTCTACTCACACTTAGGTCACACTACACAACATGCATGTACAAGCATATATATATATATATATTATATATATATATATATATATATATATATATATATATATATATATATATATATATATATATATATATATATGTATGTATGTCGTGTCGATTAGGTAAAACTTGCTATTTTGGCTTAAATAGCAACGCTCACCTTGCCATATAAGACAAGTGAAAATTTGTGTATGCAATAATTTCGCCAAAATCATTCTGAACATAAAAAAAAAAAATATTTCATTGTGTTTGTTTATTATTAAATTAATGTTAACGTATCTAAAATATATTTAGTTGGGTTAGGCTAAATTAAATTGCGCTTGTTGTAATAAGGTTAGGTAGGTTTTCAAAGTTTCTCTTGGTACAAAATTATAAATTCTTACATTAACATAAATGAAAAAAATATATCTTCAAACGTATAAGAGAAAATTTTAGAAAGGACTTAATTTTAGATGAGTTCTTGCTAATTGACCAGTTTTACCTAATCGGCACGACATATATATATATATATATATATATATATCCCTCTTGGGTTTCTTCTATTTTCTTACTAGTTCTTGTTCTTGTTTATTTCCTATCTCCATGGGAAAGTAAAACAGAATTCTTCCTCCGTAATCCATGCGTGTCGTAGGAGGCAACTAAAATGCCGGGAGCAAGAGGCTAGTAACCCCTTCTCCTGTATATATCACTAACGTTAAAAAGAGAAACTTTTGTTTTTCTTTTTGGGCCCCCCTGCCTCGGTGGGATACAGCCGGTTTGTTGAAAGATTTTAATAATAATTACATTTTCTCCAGTCTGTGCGAAAAACCCAAACACATTGTTTCAATAGAATTTTAGAAAAGCGTTAAACCCGTGTCAGTCATTCAGCGCCAGGAGTTGTAGAGACTCGATCCTCCGTCATCTAGAGGTGGCCTGGTCTCTGGACTAGTCAGACTGTTGGTAGTAGCCCCTGTGGTCCTGTTTGTTTTAAAGATGAACAAAGAAAAAATGTAAGATTTATTTATTTTGAAGGAAAGGCGTGATAATACCATTATATTTTTCTCTTAAATTAATGACACTTTCCACTACCAAAATTAAACGTTTTGTTTTTATCATTGTATGAAAAAACTACGGTAGATAATGTAGTCGCTCACTGAGGTTGTTTCACAGCATCAGTCTGTGGATGAGCATCCTCATCATTGCGTGCTAGTAAGCCTTAACGCTCGTACTGCTCCGTCTCCTCCATTATTCATGACAGAATCGTCTAGTGCTGTACACCACGGTCTTGTGCCGCCTCTTGCGGGGACTCAGGTTTGTGGTTCCTACCTGAACACTCATAATACACCAGGTGTGAATGATTCATAACTGACGAGTCGTTAGTGGGATCAAGTGAATAAAAGAGACAAATTATGCAATAGGGGTAACTTTATTGTGGAAACGTTTCGCTCATTAGGAGATTTAACGACCCAAACATTTCCAAAATAAAGTTACCTCACATTGCATAAGTGTCTTTAATATATTCTTTATGCATCAATTGCATCTGGTCAGTGGCTTGGAGAGCTGTGTTCGTAGGTCTTGTGTCTGAGTGGATTTCGGAGTCATGACACGAATCAGTTGGGCGGTTTGTCAATACGTGTTTGTAAGCCATGTGTGCGGATATTGAAGAAACAAGAATTGAGACGTGTCTGTGACACGTCAAGTATGTAAGTAGTAGTTTCGAGGTTGTTTATGAACCAGGTGCCTGGATGATTGTTGGAAAAACAGGTCCTGAATTTAAAGGGTATTGTTAGTTGATGGAGAGACAGGTCACGGGAGATTTGGGTGTTGTTAGTTGATGGTGAAGCAGGTCATGGTCAAGGTGGGTGTTGTTAGTTGATGGTGAAGCAGGTCATGGTCCAGGTGAGTGTTGTTAGTTGATGGTGAACCAGGTCATAGTCCAGGTGGGTGTTGTTAGTTGATGGTGAAGCAGGTCATGGTCCAGGTGAGTATTGTTAGTTGATGGTGAAGCAGGTCATGGTCCAGGTGGGTGTTGTTAGTTGATGGTGAAGCAGGTTATGGTCCAGGTGGGTGTTGTTAGTTGATGGTGAAGCAGGTCATGGCCCAGGTGAGTGTTGTTAGTTGATGGTAAAGCAGGTCATGGTCCAGGTGGGTGTCGTCAGTTGATGGAGAGGTGGATTATGGTCCAGATGGGAGTTGTCAGTTGACGGAGAGGCGGGTTATGGTCCAAGTGGGTGTCGTCAGTTGATGGAGAGGCGGGTTATGGTCCAGGTGGGAGTTGTCAGTTGATGGAGAGGCGGGTTATGGATCAGGTAGGTGTTTTTTGTTGATGAAGCGTGGTCACGGCCCAGGAGTGTGATCAATCAAGGGTGTCAGCACCCAATATGATCATCACCGTGGACCCTCGTGAGTTTTAGTAGCCCTTCACATACCTAATAACCCAATATAATTGTCTCCTCAAGGTTAGTAACACTCAGGCCTACTAGAATAAATGGGTTTGTCAAATGAGGATTAAATTATTATAAGTAAGCGCTAAACCCACAAGGGTCATTATGGGGGTTTAAAGCCTATCGACACGAGTCATTATGGCTGCATATCGCCTGGTCACTACCAAGCGAAAATACTTTAATTCCAAATATGGGCGTGCACACACATCACAAGAGATATACACATCAAAATATATCGAAGCTGTGCTAAAATACTTTACCTGAGGGTAGGTGTAGTTAAGGGATGCAAGGGTAGCGCAATCATATGTGGAGTGTCGTTGGGTATACAGCGTAGTGGAGGGTTAGTCGTAGTCATTTCGATGGTACGGTAGTATGGGATGGAGAGCAGTGTAGTCAGGTCTTGATATGCAAGTGTAAAGGGGAAGTGTAGCCGGATACAGGCTGTGTAGTATTGTAAACCAGGAGTGGAGTTATGTAGGGTTTCCCCTCTTTATTTTCGTCATGTACTTATAATATAATAAAGCTTCACCCGCCCACACCAACATACATTTAATCAACACTGAGTCGATTTCAGTAATCACCGACCCTTTACGAACAGTCAAATTTATGCCAAGTTTCTTAAGTGCATTATTTTAGTTCCACACGTAAAAGGTCAGGAACAAATAATCTGATCTGCAGAAGCATTGTAAGGGACTAAGTTAGTGTTTTAGTGATCTGTCTTGGAAAGCATATTTTGTAGGACTTCCAGGAGAGAGAGCGCTCATGGAACATGCTTGACCATCTTGCAGAAAAAAAAGAGAAACAGACACCTCTGACCTCCGCCTGTCACTCAGGATATTACTCTCTGATTTGTGGAGCCGTCGAGAGAGCTCATTGGCTCCTGGCTAAGAGAGCTGATTGGTCCGATTCCCTACTCATATTCTTCTCTATTTTTCATTGGTTGTTTTAGGCGTTTGACATAAACGTTAAATGTCTAGCATTACAAACATTAAAAAGTCTCATCGACGTACATTACTCCTGGTATATTCAAGCATACCATAAACTCACATACACCAAACAAAATTGTCAGTGTGGGTGTGCAGAAAAAGGCATCGGTGCGAAACAATCTGATAAACTGGCAATGCCAGTTTCATACCGCCCAGCAGATGGCAGAAATTACACCTGGCCAGGAGAAAGATCGTAGTGATAAGGATAACAGAGGAGCCGAGATGTTCCCTCTCGACCAGCCTGTGCACTTGTGGCCCCAGCGTCTCCCTCCTTGCCACATTCCCACCGTCCTCTCACGCTCCAGCCCATCCTTACACAAGGCATGATACATGTGCAGATTTGAAGTTCCCTGGGTTTGCCTAGACACCGCTCTGCCAGGCGGGTCGTGAAATTTACTTAACATATTTGCGGTTAAATAAACGTTTTTTTTATAAGCTAAGTAATCTATCCTAAAAATAAAAAATATCTTTCTAATATATATATATATATATATATATATATATATATATATATATATATATATATATATATATATATATATATATATATATATATATATATATAATGTTGTTCGGACAGACAATATACGTTGTGAGCAGCTCTCAGCGATTTCACACGACTGATTTTCTACCACCAAGAGTCCAACATACCTAAACTCACCACGTGCAGGTGTCTGCTCTTCGAATTCCGGAAATGGAGTAAACAATTACCGGTGTATAATATGGATAGGTGGCGCGAGTGCACACACACACACTAAAGTTAGATTGCATAAATGTCCCAGTCTCACCACACACGTTGCTTATCTAAAGGGTGGAGCAAGACGAAAGTGCAAATGGATGTAAATGCTGCACAGATTTCTGAAATACATCTGTGCATCTGCATGATTTATACGTGATGAGTTAGACACTGACGAAAATAGTGACAATTTCTTGACGAGACATTAAGGTTATAATTCACCATGCAGATCATGGCAACTGTTGTGCCAGTCTTCCTGAAGGATTTCATACCTACAGCTCAACAGGCATAACATCAAACTTACATTGGTCTAAGATATTTCAGTATGTTGGATGGCAAGACTTATCGACAAATAGGATGAAAATTTTTATGTGCAAAGCAAACCTTTTACAGAATGATTCTCTAAAAGAAGAGCTTTTGCAGGTCACTCGCCTTCACGAATATTCATAAAGTTGGATTTAGTGTGAAATGTCTGTCTATAGATAAAAGTTTGCTCCGAACACAGTGTCTTTCTACCATATTTTAATATCATTCAGTTACCCTTCTATCGTTACAATTTTTCTCGTATCATATAATATTATTATTATAAACCAGAACAAGCACATTTTAACTCTTTTTATTTATTTCAGAGTCGTCGGCGGCCAGCAAGCTGGGTGGTTGTTTTCCTGGGAGGGGCACGGTGATGACACCGTCAGGATTAGTGCCGGTGTCAGACATCCGTGAGGGCGACGAGGTTCAGGTGATGCGTGCCGACGGCTCTCTGGTCTTCAGTCCTGTCCTTATGTTCCTGCACCGTGATCTTGGAGTCTCCCGTTCATTCCTGCAGCTGACTACGAGTAGTGGCGCTGCTCTCACACTCACGCCCTCTCACCTTATCTTCCTGTTACAACGTCACCTCGCGCCCTCGCTCACGGCCACTGTAGCCGATGCATTGGAGCTCGGCGGAGTCGTGCTAGCGGGAAAGGTGGAAGCTGGAGATTTCTTGCTTGTCACTGGCCAGAAGGGTGTGAGGCTCGAGAAGGTGGTGGCAATTCGACACGAGATTGGAGAAGGAGTCTTTGCACCTCTTACTGCTGAGGGAACAGTAGTCGTGGATGGATTTGTAGCCTCGTGCTATGCCGTTATAGACTCCCAGGCAATAGCTCACTGGGCTTTCCTCCCAGTCAGGCTGTACAGCAACCTAAAGGAGGCTGTCCTGGCTCTGCTTCGTGCATTAGGGGCCATCACCCCATCTTTTCCAAGTAAACCTGTTAAAGTATATAATGATAAACGTTTCTTCAATGGGAGCAGGTACAACGTGAGGTGGCGGGAGGAGGCCCTAGGTAACAGCGTGGACGACAGGGATACCATCCACATCCACTGGTATCCGCGTCTCCTCTACACCCTGGCCTCCTGGCTCTTACCTGCGCACCTCGTTTACTCCTAGTAAAGCAGTAGCTTTGGTACCTGCTTCTCCTTTACACCCTGTCCTCCTGGATCCTACTTGCACACCTCGTCTACTACTAGTGAAGCAGTAACACTGGTACCTGCCTCTTCTCTACACCCTGACCTCATGGCTCCTATCTGCACACCTCGTCCAATTCTAGTGATGAGGGATCTCTTCTCAAAACACCACGTGTAATTAAATAAGTGTTTGCGAAACGCTTAGTAAACTAGAGAAGCGTGTACTACTAGGGGAAAGAGCTGATGCCCAGGGAGAGAGTTGGTGTACATGCTATTTATGGGCTGGTGCCCAGGGCTCGGGCTTGTAGCCAGAACTAGGACTGGTGCTCAGGGCTGGGGCTGATGCCCAAGACTTGGGCTGACGCCCAGGGTTAGGGCTGGCTCCCTGGGATGAGGCTGGTGCCCAGGGCTGGGATTGATGACCAGACTGTTCAGTGTTGTGCCGTGAGAAGGTTCCATCCACTGTGACGTAACAGATGAACAAAGCACCCTAACTAACTATGATGGTCGTTGATATGGCCAAAGCTAAATTCTAAGCGACAAGGATACTCCCACCTAATTGAATATGTATAGTGTTTATGTAAATGACCGCTAGAGTGGTGTGCGCTTTCAGATATATGTGAGAATAGAAAAATAAAACTATTAGCCACAGAGTTTTCTATATAACGTCGAGGAGTGCTTAATTAAGGACATCTTACTGTTAAGCTCACGAGAAACTTAAATGCTTAAGACATTTTGAGTGAAACGAAGCGAAATGTGAAAATCTTCTGTGAGAGCTTTTGTGAGTGGCTTGAAAACCTTAGAACCCTAAATAACGAAGCTTTAGACGTAAACACGTGTGTCTCGTTAATGAATGACTTGAAGACCCTTGATGACTGGCGGTAGCTTATAGACGATTTCAAGGCCCTAGACGATTGAAGTTCGTTTTATAGACAAGGTCAGCGCACAAGACGAGAGAAAGTGGGAGAGAGATAGAGAAGAGAGAAAGGGCGACCCCCGAGAATGTAGAGGGACTCAGGAGGTTCATCTGGGGTCAAGGCTTGTGATAGCCAGGGTGGCCTGTGGCTTCCATGGCACAGAAATGTTATAATCTCAACGAAGATGTGGAGGATGGTGATACTCTGTACATTATGAAGGACGCACGATGGGTGATTGTGCGTGTTTATCAGTGTTGTGTGACTGTGGATGTGTGAGTGGAGTGCAATATGGCCAGTTAACAGTTAGTGTGATACAACTACCAGTTCTCGACGTATAAAACTGCGTGCCATAGTCCATAAAAATGCATTTACTACGTGCGCTTCATCCAAGTTGCGCTTGTCTGGTACTGGCAGTACACCTGTGCTGCTGTGGCCCTCACACCTGTCGGGTTGTAGTCCTCACCCCACACCAGTCTTGCTGTGGTCCCAACACCAACCACCTTACACCCATCCCACACCTGTCTAGCTGTTGTCCCCTAACCCACACATGTCCAGCTACATTTCCCACACCGTTTCATCTCATTTGTTGCAAAATTCACTTTACCAATCCTCACACCTTCCCTAAAATCACCAAGAAATAAAAACGAATCCAGTTCTCCACGACACTTATTATGCGTTACATTGTTTAATAATACCAACTTTAGTACTTTCTCTTTAAGCATTATTGTTAACGCTTGCACTGTAACTCCCCGCCCCCTCGAGCGGACGGAGGATCAAGCCTCCACCAATCCTTGTGCTGATTTAGTTCTTCATATAAAAACACAATAACGTTAATCCCAGTCTCCTTTGTCATATTTACATCACCTAGTCCCTTCGATGGAGAGAAATGGTAGAAAATATCAACACGATAGAAACAGATACAAATCAGTGTAATGAGATCTTTTAGTGACAATGGTTCGCCCACATACTGTTTTTTTTTTAGTCACAGAAGTTGAATAAGCACTCTGTGGGCGAGACGTTGTCAGTAAAGGACTTCATTATACTGCAAGGGATAGAGGGTTGCCTAGATGGCAGTGAAGACTTCTTGAT
>WNWK01006342.1:85000-102500 GCA_009830355.1 Cherax destructor
TGGCACTACAGAATCCTTTCTAGAAAACAACGCCTGAAGTACATGTATTTTTTTCTCCGAGGTTGAGGGTCCCGAATTAGCACTAATGGTACTTCTCTATATACATATGTGATATCTATAAATGTTAAGTCATGAAAAATGCTTATCTGAAATTTCGTTAATAATAATAAATAACCACACCAAGAGAAATGAAAACCTAGTCAAAATTTATTCAATTGTAATTCCCCTCCAAAAGAATCTACTTTATAATAGTTATTAGGGACAAAATGCTCTTATAATCTTATAATCTTATAATGCTCTTATAATCATGCTCTTATAATCCACTTGCAGGCTATACACTAAAAATCAATTTATAAACTACCCTTTCCTTCCACCACTACAATCATAGCATACTCACCTCACAGCCTGCAGTTTCCTTCTCTTTGCATATTTATCTGTCCTTCACTTATTCTATTACATATAACCAAAACAAATGTTCAAACCAGAGCGTGTTGAGCGACATCCTTCCCTTAGGATGCCTGAAATGACACTGATCAAAACAGTCATCTGCTACTCTTATAACCTCACAAACACCCTACCTACACAATTGTTTTTAAATAAAAGTACTTCATCTAATTACTAAACCCCTAACTATTGATAAAATAACAAGAATATTTTTAGCATCATTAGTATATATAAAAATAAATTAAACTTGTAAAAAATAATAAAATATATTTTTGTCCCAAAAAAGTTTATACCCACATTACAAAAATCCTCATTATACCCCTAACCCTACATAATAACAATCTAAAGTTATTGAAAACCATACTATGAGCATCAGAGAATGCTACTAGTATATGATTAGTCTTTCAAAACAACTACTACTTTCAATAATCAGCAAAGAAAACCAATGGTACTCGTTCCCCGACAAAACTTACACACCCCTCATTTAAAAAACCCAAATTCACATAAGAAAAAACACTCTACAGCCACCAGTATACGCTAGCAACCTTCTCTGATCTCCATAGAATAACCTAGCCAATAGCAATATCATTATATAACCCCTACTTATGAATATTTGTATAATTATAAAACATAAACAACTCGGGTCACAGAAACTCGGCAGCCTAGCAAACATACATCAGATGCTCTCATTACTAATACAAGTATATGAATGCTATATAATTTATTAACAATGATATAATAAATATTCTAATACTCTAAGCTTTATTACAAAATTGAAATTATGAAAACAATAATGAAATTATGTCTACTTAGCACTAATAGAAAGAAATACGTAACTGTGTACGTAGATATACTTGACTCGTATAAAGAGAATGTTAATAATCATTTGTTCTTTATAACGCAATAACTTAATGAATGGTCTCACAGGGCAGCATGTTGTGTAGAGGAAAAGAACATCTACCATATACCATCATGGTAAATGCTTACCATTGATGTGCCCAGAGATGAGGCTAGGAGGGGTGCTTGATACCGGTGGATCAAACCTTGGTACCTTGGATCAAATCTCATTACGCATTGAACGCTTCCCCTTGAATATAATAATAATAATAATTCGATTTATGGCCCTTATTACACTGATGAACCCAGAGACTGGGCTGCAAATTATGCTCCTTATACGGTATGTCTGTGCTACAGTGCTTGGATAAATTTAAAATTAAATACATTTAATGATAGTACGAAAATATATATGCAACCTATGTAAGCCTCATTAGCGTTCACATATGTTTAGTGTTGTCATTGGTCCATCCAGGCCAGCAGCAAGCTTGTGTTTCACACCTACTTACTGGCGCCTTTTGGTTTGATCCTAAACAACACGCAGATCATGTGCTCAGAAATATACCTAGTGTGCGCCAGCGAAAAAACAGATTATTTTCGGATTTAATAAGCTCGGGTACACTATCATTATACACTTCCTCGAGCCATAAGAAAAGTTTCTGTGTTAAGATGGCTCTTAAGATGACTATGTTCAACTAGCTTTACATTAGTGGACGATGAGCAATACATAAAGTTATTAAAGTCTACATGCTCTTATTATTATTTTTATTATTATGCTCCTAAGCAACGGCTTGTTTCCGACAGAGGCAGCAGGGTGACTCCACAAAAAAAAAGAATAAACATTCACAGTCATTCATTCAATCACTGTCTTGCCAGAGGGAAGCAGATGTCACAGTTCAGATTACGCTTCAAATTGCAACATCCTCACCCATCCTTCACGGTGCAAACCCTTTACTTTTCACCTCTAGGACTCAAGTCCGGCAAACTGATTTCCCTTAATTCGTTCATGAAGTGTCATCAAGATAACATTTAAGGGCACAAGTCACAAAAAAACACTTACTTCCACTCCTGTCTAAGAGCTCACACAAGCCTGTTAAATGTTCAAGCCCCTAGCACTCAAAGCCTCCCCTACCCCGTCCCTCCGACACTTTCTGAAACGACCCCTTCTCCTCCTAGTCATCCATTTTGCTTCAACTTTAAGTGCTAGGTGCATAAGTAGTGGGAAGGGTGAAGGGTAATCAGATTTGATCTTAGAAAAAGGAGCTTAGCTTCACGAGCCTTTTACCATCGGTAAGGCACTATTTTTGAAGGACACCCTCCACTAGAGACTTTCAGATAGACGATGAGGTATAAATTGGTTTGTGAAGTCTTATAGCTCTCAAAATTAAATATTTCCTCTCTACCAAGGAAAATCTTGAACGAAATATATTGTGAAGAAAAAACTCTGCAACGCTTCAAACTCTTAAGATCTTTGACAAAGATGGCAAAACCCCAACTTAATTCCAACCACTATATATTATTTTTTTCGTGCAAGGTTTAAATAAATTATATAAAAAAATTGTATGATGACATTTTTTATTCATTTCTTTTTTTTAATGTTTTATTTTCCCTTTCAACTTGTTTTCGCGCCGGGTTAGGTTGTGCATCTTAAGAATAACACAGCTTAACCTAGCCCAACTTAATATATTTATACTCCTGTTTTATTGCACAGTTCTTCATTCGAAATTAGTTCTCACTTTCTCAGGTGCACCCAAATTTATTAATTTATTACTTTAACTCCTTCCCAGTCAGACTGTTCCTCTTCTTTTCATCAGTATTACGAATTACCAACAGCTTGACTGATCAGTCTGGTCAGCAATTAATGGAAGAAGGATCTATCCTCTACCATGCATATTTTACTCTATAAACCACGGGCTTATAAAGTAAAATACAATGAATATACAACAATATGCTATGCAGCCAGGTGATGAGAAAAATGAGGACAGAGAAATCAGAGAGGGAGAATGTGGAAGAATTGATGTAGTTTTACACTAATGAGAGGATGTATCAGCAGGTGGATGTATAGTGGAGTTGAATCACATAACACCGAGTAGATTCACATTTCTCTCATTCATACCATCAAGCCCCGGTCATTTCTAAACATGTACAACAGTCACGCAAATTACAACACACCAACGTTAAATTCTCTTCATTGTTTTTGTTTTGTTATTACATGCAGGAATAAAGGAATAGCTAGCCCCTTGTTCCAGGGATTTTAGTAGATTCTTATACGAAGAATTCTAGTGTACTTTCCAAAGGAAAATGTCTAAGGAAACGTTATAAATTTAGGAGCTATTAAGAAACATCCAAGAAAATAAAGGTTAAGGGCATAATGAAAGTAAATATAAATAAGAAGAGAAAAGAAAGAGGGAGGGAGCGCGAGAGCCTCACCAGCGTGCCACACACTATAGTCACAAATTTCGGCAAATTCACTAAGAACATGGTAATGAAAAGCCTAAGCGTGTTGCCGACACCTTCGTCACACTAACTGTGGCCGGTAAATCACGGCGAGGCTGTCAATCACAACTGACGACGTTATCAATCACTGGTGTAGGCGACCTCTGACACCCAGACGCAGCTCCCCTGCCCTCCCATCTCCTCCATCCCCACAATGTTCAAGGCACTCAGGGACACGCCTAGTCTGGGGGTTAGAGCCTCTGACCCAGACTTAAAACTAATGTGTTGATCACCCCCACTGTCGCCTACAGGAGCATACAAAGGAAAGCTAAGAGCAAGAACTCACTGGATCCAAACCAGGCGGGTAGTTTATAAAAGGCGGCCTACATAATGTGGATTTAATGAATATTTTTACCTAACCAGTTTTTAAATGTAAATACAATATTCTGCTCAATTACTTCTAGTAATATATTCCTCATGATTACAGCTCGCTATGAGAAAATGTATTTAGCTTCGTTGGGTTGAAATCATTTGTCTATAATTTTATAACCAATGTTAAGAGTTATGGTCGAGTAGATAAAATATTTTACTGGTTCATGACTGTTATGTCCATTTATATTTTCAGACTTGTATTAGTCACTTCTCGGTCTTAACTTGCAAGACTAAATAGATTTATATATCATCATATCGGATATGGTTTATTTCTTGGGATATTTTTATATGATTATCCTCACTTTCATATGGCGACTAAAAGCTTACGCAATAATCTAGAATGAGGAGCATAATAAAGTAAAGGTTAGTTTCTCACATAGAAATTCGAATAATCTACAAGTAAATTTTTAAAATTCTGGAAAGAAACTTTATAAAATAACGACAAGATCTGTTTGTGACTTGATAAAGCCCACTGTGTAGGCGAAACGTTGTTAATAAAATATCACATTACACCGCATCTCTCTTTTTTAGCTTAAAAGTCTGTTGACTTTGTCGTCTGTGCTACCGTCTGTTAAACTTCAGAGTAGTTGCACAGGCATCAAGGAAGTGCCTTGATGCCTGTGAAAGAACCCATGGCCCAAAGACTTGGAGATAACCTCTCCTTCCTCAGTTCAAACCTGATTGCCTGATTGTCATTACGATTTCGTGAGTCATGTTGACGGCTTTGAGGGGACTTGAGCTAGAGTTCGTCACGGCCACGCTAGCTGGAGATTCGTCTGTAAAAACTTGCATTCGTGGTCACAGTGGTGCCTATGCTAACGTTCCTATGGTGTATAAATATACCTAGTTGGATGAATCGTACTATGGCTAGCTGGTCCAGTGGCTAACGTGTCGGTCTGGAGTTTTAGGACTCTCTGATCGCGGGTTCTAACCCCACCCGTGGTATGGTCTGATTACCTTCCATTTTCCATGAGCCGAATGACCTTTACGGGTTCATTGCTTCTCCGTGAATACACTAATACACCGTATCATTCTCATTTTCTTTCGATACCTTACTTTATTATTTTGCCTTCTGATCTCTATTATTTTGAACTTGCTAACACAGAAATATATTTGCAATTCGTCTGTCCAGTTTATAAAGTTATGTAAGGCAGCTTGCGATCTTTGAAGCTCAACTGGAGATGTCATGTCATTAATGCTTTCCATACCAGAGAGATGACGGTGGTTTTCCTATTATGTAAAATAGTCCTTAGGATGAAAGTGGCCGCATCTAAGATAGAAATGGCGACATCTATCATATAAATAACTTCCTCTACGATTAAAAAAACAGTTGCATCTAAAATAGAAATACCTTCATCTAAGATAAAAAAAATTTGGATCTAGGATAGAAATAGCTGCATATAAGATAGAATAGATATTCTATTAAAGATAACCACTTGATTAGTTTAAATATCCCGACGACAGCAACAATAAAGTCCTGTGTTCTTCACGCTCTCACCTTGGTCAAGATAATCAAGCCAGATATCACAGCAGCGGAACAGCATTACAACGAAGGTTACAAGAGAGTGCCATCATCAGACTGGAGCAGCGTGGCACCAGTGAGTAAGACGCTGCACAAGATGAATAACATATGTTACCGGAAGTATCCGTAGACTATTAAATATCCTTCACAATTTAATCATAATTGGTCAAAATTGATATTTGAGTCTCAGGTTAGTGTTGGTGGGTTTATTGGGTCATCAAGGTCATCATGTTACATAGTATAAACCTTGGTAATAGTCAGGGGCGGAGCTACTATGAAACTAATAAAGCTCAAGTTTCAGGGCCCCTAATCCCGGAGGGGCCCCAGAAGCGACGTTAGTTCACATTGCTTAACAATTTTGGGTCTACTGTATGAGGAGTTTTTAAAAAAATAATATTAATAATATAGTGCAATTCAGTACAAAATAATAGTTAAAATAAAAATTAAAAGGTTATTAAAGTATCATGTAGGCCTAGCCATTGCTGGTTGCGAAGGGACCCCCATAACAGCTCAAGCTTCAGGGCCCCACAAATGTAGGTCCGCCATCGAAAAGTGTTTGAAGAAGACACTTAGCAAAGAGTAAGACATATTTATTAGAAAATATTATAATAAAATTATTTTCTTTTTTTTTCTTTTTAAAATGCATGTTACTTGCACACCATAATGAAGGAGACTTTAACCCCTAAAATATGGATTACAATAAACTCTCAAAAGCCTTACTAAAACCTAAATTAACACACCGAGTTAAATTAACACACTGAGTTGCTCCTCTTAACCATTAATCAACCCAGTAACCCAGTAGTTAATGGGGTTTAAAGCCTATCGTCTACACTAGGGTCATTAAGGTTGCATTTAATCTTTCACCACAAGACAAGAATAATTAAATCCCTAAAATAGGAATTAAAGTAAACTCTCCTTATATATAAAAGGCTGAGAGAAATACACTTCTGGTTGTATATATATCCATTGGTAGGAATAAGATAACACTTCATATATTTAACTGAAGAATACAAACAAAATTATAAATGCTAATATAATGAATAATTCACAAATAAATAAATAAATACACGAAAGCCAAGAAACTTGTTACACAAAAAAACTGAGAACGACTCTCAAAATGATAGTATCAATTTTATTACAATCATGGAGAAGCCCTAAACTCCTAAGGGTTCATACAGTATCTGGAAAATGAGAGGCATTCAAGTTTGACCCGAGGATGGGGAGGGTAGCTATAATTTCTTTGGTCAAAGCCTGATGATGTTTATGAGGGTAAACAAAACCATCAGGTTGATGTAAAAGACACATGGACAACACTTGGGTATCTTTATTGTCGAAAAGTTTCGCCTACAGAATAGGCTTCTTCAGTCGAATACCTGCGAATATAACACTGTAAACAGCAGAGAAAGTAACCTTAACGTAATCAGTCCTCTAGCCTTGGTAGGAGGTAGTCAGTCCTTCAATAACGATAGGCAATGTTGCCATGTGACTTTTTCATCAGCCCGATGATGTTGGGAATCTGCAACTCCAGTAACACAATTAATATATCATATCTCTCTTACTTTGTAATGCTGTGCGGAAAGTCTGAAAAATAACACAGATGACGCACACACCAACAAAGAAAACGAAACAGTAATTAAACGGTAACTAATCAATTAACCTCAAGCTCTCTTGACTAGTAATTAAGTAAGTATATTTATTCAGATATGTACAAATACAGTTACATAGATTATTATACATATCAGCATATGTGTAGAGACCCTAGGATAACCCAAAAAAGCCAGACAAAGTGACTTATTTCCACTGGACTTTTATTTCCATTGGGGTCCTTTATTTCCATTGGGTCCTTTATTTCCAAGATTATGTTTAAGCATGTATAAAGACAACATACCACTTGGGAGGGAGGCAGAGTAACTTTTATTTTTATTTAGCAAAACATATATATATTTTTTTCATTTAAGTTGATGTAAAAAATTTTAATTTTGAACCAAAAGAATCTTAGAAAACTTACCTAACCTTATTATAACAAGCGCAATTTAATTTAGCCTAACCCAACTAAGTATATTTTAGATACTTTTACAATAATTTAATAATAAACAAACACAATGAAATATATTTTTTCGTTAGGTTCAGAATGATTTTTGCGAAATTATTGCATACACAAATTTTCGCTTGTCTTATATGGCAAGATGAGCGTTGCTATTTAAGCCCAAATCGCAAGTTTTACCTAATCGGCACGACATATATATATATATATATATATATATATATATATCGCGCACCAGCTCGGAAGAGCTGGATGAGATTTTCGCATTATAATCAGTGACAAAGATGTAACAATATGTACTAGACATGTATCTCTACTCTTACTGTATATGCCATCTTTATATCAACAATGTACTTCAATTTGTAATATTATTAATAAAATATATATATATATATATAGGTATATTTTATTACATAATATGTACAAAGTTAACATGTGATTAATGATGAGAGATACATGTATAGTACATATTGTTACATGTTTGTCACTGATTATAATGCGAAAATCTCATCCAGCTCTTCCGAGCTGGGGCGTGCCCAGAATACAACATGCATTACCCTTGAACAGCAGTGCTGAGTCGCTGGAACAGAAAACTAGCTGCCCTGGGATCCTAGTTACCCTGTAATGCATGTTGTATTCTGAGCCACCGGAAGAGCTGGATGATTTTCGCATTATAATCAGTGACAAACATGTAACAATATGTACTATACATGTATCTCTCACCTCGTGTACTGTATATGCCATCTTTATATCAAAATGTATCTCTCAATTTGTACATATTATGTAATAAAATATACCTATATATATATATATATATTTTATTACATAATATGTCAAATTGATATATATATATATATATATATATATATATATATATATATATATATATATATTATTGTTACACCTGGTCATCTTCCACTTACTTTGAGCAGATGTCAATATCATATTGCGAACTTCCTTATTAAATGCTAAAATAAGTAAGTCCGACTGTATAATATTATCTGGGGTCTCACGTGAGTTACCAAATGGAATCATGTAAATTTATGCACATAGTAAAATTATTTAGGTAAGGTGTAACAGTGTGATATGTGAAGTACTTGGTAACAACCAGTGTCTGGTTAACACGCTCACCCTCTAAGCGTATGTCACGTGACCTACCTTATGTTAGGTCACCCCTCCCCCACTACCGACAGTAGCAGCCGATCTACAGCTCAAGGTGCACTGCTTGGAAGTCCTCTGTTGTAACAGAGACGTATTCCCTTAGATCATACTTAAGGTGCTGGTGGGGGACTTATATTACGTCCCATGTCAAATATCTGATATATTCACCTGTGTTCTGAAAATCTCCGGCTGATAACTTGTAACTTTATTCGTGTGATTGGAAATGAAACCTGTACATAGTTCTCTGTAAATAATCGCGCACTCGTAAGATACCAGAGAAAAGCTGATATTTTATTACTGATATGTTCTAAGCAACAATATGGTATTAAAGGCCATAAATTTTTACTTGTGATTTTTGACTCCCTATGAAAAGTAGTTAGAAATTCATCAACTTATTGTGCCTCGATATCCTGTAAAGTGAAAAGGAGGATAAGAGGGCAATAATATATATATATATATCTTAATCTTAATGACCTTACATCATCCGTAGAAGGAGGTGAGAGGTTGGCCGGACACAAGGCAAGAATTCCATGATTCACCAGCGTGGGACGAGAGGAACGTCATCACAATGGGTGAAGGCTTGACTATCACATCCTATGTGATAGTGATAAAAGAAAACAGAAGAACCTTCATTAAGAGAGGTACACGAGGTTTCGTTCACATAGTTTTAAGCCATCTTCTTATGCTCTCGTGTTATTCCTTGGTTTTACATTCTGATTTTATGCTCTCATATTATGCCCTGATCTTATGCTCTGATCTCGAACGAAGTGTATATAAAAGATAATATATTGACAAAACACACAAATGCAGACACACATACTCATACACGCATACAAATACATTCATACACACACACACATACACACACACACATACACACACACACATACACACACACACATACACACACACACATACACACACACACACAGGATGTTCCAGAGAGGGGACTCAGAAGTTGAAGACTCGGATGAATCAAAGGGATGTTAGGAAGTATTTCTTAAGTCATGCAGTAGTCAGGAAGTGGAATAGTCTAGCGAGTGATGTAGTGGAGGTAGGAACCATACATAGCTTTAAGACTAGATATGATAAAGTTCATGGAGCAGGGAGAGGGGGGACCCAGTAGCGATTAGTGAAGAGGCGGGGCCAGGAGCTGAGTCTCGACCCCTGCAACCACAATTAGGTGGGTGAGTACACACACACATTGGACAAGGGGTGATACAATACGTACAAAATATTGAGAGGAACTTATAGGCGGACACGAGCAGATTGTTCGATAGGCAGGAAACGAACACGAGGGTTCGGCTGGACGCTAAAAACACTGATGAGTCACAGGGATGTTATGAAGTATTTTTTCAGCCTTAGAGTGGTAAGGAAGTGGAACGACCTGAACAGTGTAGTGATGGTGGCAGGATTCATACATAACTTTAAGAAGAGGTAGGATAGAGCTCTCCATGACAGGAGAGAGGGACACATAAACACTTGCCTCAATGTTTCTAATTTATATAAATGATATACCAGAAGGAACGAAAAATTATATGAATGTGCTTACAGATACAGCAAAAATCTTATGTAAAATTAATAATGAAAATGACTAAATCCTTACAAGAAGATTTGGATACACTGAGCATAGAGATGGAGAGAGGAATCCAGAAGTTATTAACAATAACAACAGTTTTTACCGTAAAATCATATAAATGAAATTGTGAGAAACTTATATGTTACAATGGCAAACTATAAAATAACTTTCAAATAAATGGATGGCGAAATGTTAAGAAAGTTTTTTATATTAGGCCAGAATTCATATAGTATGAAGCGCTTGTGAGGTGTCCACACCTGAAAAAAAACAGATATGCTAAAAAACAAAGATGTTCGAAGAACTACAAAATGGCTGCCAGAGTTGAGCTACATGAACTACGATGAAATGTTGAAAACATTAAAGTTGCAATGTTAGCAGATAGCACGAGAAGATGAGGCATGACGAGAAGATGAGGCATGACGAGAAGATGAGGCATGACGAGAAGATGAGGCATGACGAGAAGATGAGGCATGACGAGAAGATGAGGCAAGAGGAGAAGAAGAGGCATGACAACCACGAAATATGTTTTGAAATGGCTTGAAAGAGTAGATAAAAGATTTCTAAGTAGCTGCAACGGGGATAACAAGAGACCACCGTTGCAATGTGAGGAAAAAGAAGAGTGGAAAGAATAGAATGTTTTCGTCTCAGAGTGGTTGACCACTGTAATGTATTACAGAATTAGTAAATGCTACAAATTTTGGAATTTAAAAAAAACTATGTTAGGTTAGGTAAGGTTTGTCAGGAAACAGGACCAGAAAAAACTATGTGATGAACAGAGTATTGAAGACGGAACCCCACGAGTACAACTCTGCTCTTGTAGCCACCAATAGGTAATTGCAAGTAGGTAATTACACACACATGCTTTTTAAGACTCTGGCCGTCTCCCACAGAGGTTGGGCGACATAAAAAGAAAGAAAATCCTCAAAAAGAAAATACTTTCACCATCATTCAACACTTTCACCACACTCATACATAATCACTGTCTTTGCAGAGGCGCTCAGATACGAGAGCTGAGAATAAGTCCCTCCCAGCTGTCACTATCCCAGACCCCTCCTTTAAAGTGCAGGCATTGTACTTCCCATTTCCAGGACTCAAGTCCAACTAAATCAATTAACTGGTTTCCCTGAATCCCTTCGCAAAATATTACCCTGCTCACACTCCAACAGCTCGTCAGGTCCCAAAACCATTTGTCTCCATTCACTCTATCTAACACGTCACACTGCTTGCTGGAAGTCCAAGCCTGCCCACAAAACCTCTTTACTCCCACCCTCCAACCTTCGAGGACGACCCCTACCCGCCTTCCTTCCCTACAGATTTATACGCTCCAGTCATTCTACTTTGATCCATTCTCCTAAATGACCAAACCACCTCAACAACCCCTCTTCAGCCCTCTGACAAATACTTTTAGTAACTCAACACCTTCTCCTAATTTCCACATTCCGAATTTTCTGCATAATATTTACACCACACATTGCCCTTAGACAGGACATCTCCACTGCCTCCAGCCGCCTCCTCGCTGCAGCATTTGCAACCCATGCTTCACACCCATATAAGAGTGTTGGTACCACTATACTTTCATACATTCCCTTTGCCTCCATAGATAACGTTTTTGTCTCCACAGATACCTCAACGCACCACTCGCCTTTTTTCCTTCATCAATTCTATGGTTAACCTCATCCTTCATAAACCCATCCGCTGACACGTCAACTCCCAAATATCTGAAAACATTTACTTCTTCCATAATCCCTCCAATGTGATATCCAATTTTTCTTTATTTAAATCGTTTGGTACCCTCATCACCTTACTCTTATCTATGTTGACTTTCAACTTTCGACCTTTACACACCCTCCCAAACTCGTCCACTAACCTTTGCAACTTTTCTTTAGAATCTCCCATAAGCACAGTATCATCAGCAAAAAGTAACTGTGTCAACTCCCATTTTGCATTTAATTTCCCATAATTTAATCCCACCCCTCTCCCCAACACCCTAGCATTTACTTCTTTTATAACCCCATCTATAAATATATTAAACAACCATGGTGACATTACACATCCCTGTCTAAGACCTACTTTTACCGGGAAGTAATCTCCCTCTCTCCTACACACCCTAACCTGAGCCTCACTATCCTCATACCCTTGCAACATTGCTCCCCTATCCACTCTATCATATGCTTTTTCTAAATACATAAATGCAATGAAAACTTCTCTACCTTTATCTAAATACTGTTCACATATATGCTTCACTGTAAACACTTGATCTACACATCCCCTACCCACTCTAAAGTCTCCTTGCTCATCTGCAATCCTACTCTCTGTCTTACCTCTAATTCTTTCAATAATAACCCTGCCATACACTTTACCTGGTATACTCAGTAAACTTATTCCCCTATAATTCTTACACTCTCTTTTATCCCCCTTCCCTTTATATAAAGGAACTATACATGCTCTCTGCCAATTCCTAGGTACCTTCCCCTCTTTCATACATTTATTAAACAAAAATACCAACCACTCCAACACTATATTTCCCCCTGCTTTTAACATTTCTGTCATGATCCCGTCAGTTCCAGCTGCTTTACCCCCTTTCATTCTACGTAATGCCTCACACACCTCCCCACACTCACATCCTGCTCTTCTTCACTCCTAAACGATGTTGTACCTCCTGGCCAGTACATGAAATTACCGCCTCCCTTTTTTCATCGACATTTAAAAGTTCCTCAAAATATTCCCGCCATCTACCCAATACCTCCAGCTCCCCATCTACTAACTCCCCTACTCTGTTTTTAACTGACAAATCCATTCGTTCCCTAGGCTTTCTTACCTTGTTTATCTCACTCCAAATTTTTTTCTTGTTTTCAGCAAAATTTCTTGACAGAGCCTCTCCCATTCTTTCATCTGCTCTCTTTTGCACTCTCTCACCACTTTCTTTTGCTCTCCATATACTCTGCTCTTCTATTAACACTTCTGTTTTGTAAAAACCTCTCATAAGCTACCTTTTTCTCTTTTATCACACCCTTTACTTCTTCATTCCACCACTCACTCATCTTTCCTCCTGCACCCACCCTCCTGTAGCCACAAACTTCTGCCCCACATTCTAATACTCCATTTTTAAAACTATCCCAACTCTCTTCAACCCCCCCCCCCCACTACTCCTACTTGCACTAGCCCACCTTTCTGCCAATAGTTGTTTATATCTCACCCTAACTTCCTCCTCCCTTAGTTTATACACTTTTACCTCTCTCTTACTTGCTGTTGCCATTTTCTTTTTGTCCCATCTTCCTTTTACTCTAACTGTAGCTACAACTAAATAATGACCCGATATATCCGTTGCCCCTCTATAAACATGTACATCCAGAAGCCTACCCATCAACCTTTTATCCACCAATACATAATCTAACAAACTACTTTCCTTACGTGCTATATCATACCTTGTATATTTATTTATCCTCTTTTTCATAAAATATGTATTACTTATTACCAAACCTCTTTCTACACATAGCTCAATTAATGGTTCCTCATTTACATTTACCCCTGGCACCCCAAATTTACCTACTACTCCCTCCACAACATTTTTACCCACTTTAGCATTAAGATCCCCAACCACAATTACTCTCTCACTTGGTTCTAAATTCACCACACACTCACTCAACATTTCCCAAAATCTATCTCTCTCCTCTACACTTCTCTCTTCTCCAGGTGCATAAACACTTACTATAACCCACTTTTCACATCCAACCTTTATTTTACTCCACATAATCCTTGAATTTATACATTTATATTCCCTCTTTACCTGCCATAACTGATTATTCAACATTATTGCCACTCCTTCTTTAGCTCTAACTCTATTTGAAACCCCTGACCTAATCCCATTTATTTCTCCCCACTGAAACTCTCCTACCCCCTTCAGCTTTGTCTCACTTAAAGCCAGGACATCCAGCTTCTTTTCATTCATAACATCTACAATCATCTCTTTCTTATCTTTCTTATCATTCATATATATATATATATATATATATATATATATATATATATATATATATATATATATATATATATAAATGTGTGTGTGTGTTTTCGTAAAGAGTATATAACAAATATTTTCCAGCATCTTCTAACATAAAAAAAATTATTTTGACTTAAAGTTGAAGCAGTTGCAGACTTGCTGATGAGAACAACAAGCAAACACGACAACAATATACAATATAAAGCGCAATTTTTAAGACATAATTTATGAAGCAAACATTAATAATCAAAACAACAACAAAAAAAGTCAAATAAATAGTATTATTATCATAAGGCACGACAAATAAAATTTACAATGAAAAAATAATCAGAATTTGCACGCCTAAAAATAGATAATGTTAGAATTATTATGATTATTATTGTTATTATCATCACAAATAGCTAACACATATAAGAGAAGCCTTGTGAAGACGTTTGGATCAGTTCTCAATGATTGTCAAGTCACAACTAGGGAGAGAAAAGGGCAGAGAAAGTTAGAAGACAGAATGGGGGGAGGGGGGTTGAAGAATGGAGAAGTGGTAGTAGTAGTAGCATACATAAGGGGGATTACCAATAGATCCCTGGCTGTCTTCAAGAAGGCGCTGGACAGACACCTAAAGTCAGTACCTGATCAGCCGGGCTGTGGTTCGTACGTCGGTTTACGTATGGCCAGCAGTAACAACTTGGTTGATCAGACCCTGATCCACCACGAGGCCTGGTCTCAGACCGGGCCGCGGGGGCGTTGACCCCCGAAACCCTCTGCAGGTAAGTAGTAGTTCACCCAAAACTCGTTTCAGTCCGTCCTGAACCATTGTCACTTCAAAATTGAACAAGAAGGCCAGGAGACAACGGGAGCAGGGAGTAGTAGTAGTAGTAGTAGTCAGTAGTAGTAGTAGTAGTAGCAGTAGTAGTAGCAGTAGTAGTGGCAGCAGTAGTGGTAAGACAAGTGGTAGAATAGCAGAACGAGTAGTGGTTGTGGAAGAATTAGTAAAAGTGATAGAAGCAGTAGTTGTAAAAGTGGTAGTAATAATAGTAGTAGTAGCAGTAAACGTAGGAGCAGTAGTAGTAATAGTAATAATAACTGTAGCAGTAAAAGTAGTAAAAACAGTAGCAGTAGTAGAACAGGGGAACACTGCAGGAGATCTACTGGTCCACGCCAGGCAGGGACCCAAGAGAGCAGAGAAACACTGCAGTAGGCCTACGGGCCCAAGCTAGGAAAAGAAAGGAAGCAAGTGAAAATCAGATGCCAGAAAAGGTGAAAGCTATGCACCAAAGAGGTCAAGAAGAAAGGCGAGAAGGCATAGGTCAGGTCACAAGTCAAGTGTTCTGGAGAAAGGCAGTCATCCACAGAAACAGTCAGGACTCAGATTCATGTTAGGAAAATTGTGTATAAGTAAGGGGTTATTTGTGATTTGTTCCAGTCACGGTATTGTGATTTTTATTCTATATATTATTAATTATTATTATTATTATTACCACTACTGCTATCACTACTACTACTGCTACCATCACTATTACTACTAGTACATTCATAGAAGCACTGAAGCTGTAGGCAGGTTATAGCTCAGTAAAGGGAGATTACCTTTAACTCCCTAAATCAAGAGCCTTTAACCACTCATCAAGGTATCGTCCAGGGTGGAAGGAAGGAATCTTAGAGCTCTGGAGTGCAGAGGAGCGGAGGTGAAAAGGAGATAAGCTTTCATTATTTTAAGCTTCTCTATATGTTTTCACGGACTATGATAGTTATACAGTAGTTGTAATAAATACTGTATATATACTTATAAGCGTATTCTGGTGGTATAACATGTAGAGTTAAGTAACAAAAAAGGCACAATACCGTGACTGGAACAATACACACACAACCCGCACATATAAAAAGAGAGGAGCTTACGACGACGTTTCGGTCCGACTTGGACCATTTACAAAGTCACACTAACAAACACAGACGGGGGCCTGCCTATAAATACCCCTTCCCCCGTCTCTGTGTGTTAGTGTGACTTTGTAAATGGTCCAAGTCGGACCGAAACGTCGCCGTAAGCTCCTCTCTTTTATATGTGCGGGTTGTGTGTGTAATGTAGAGTTAAGGTAAGACATCCTAAGTGCAGGTCCGTACTGTTATGTGGCAGCTCAGTGGGTACAACGTCTCTACTGCCGGCAGTAATGAATAAATGCGCAGGTGCAAGAACAAGCTATTATTGTGACGTTTCGCTCACTGACTTGATAACATTGTACATGCAAATAAGTCAATGTGCGGGTTGTGGCATCTTATATATAGATACGTTTAGCCCACCAGGGACTTTATCAATTCATATATAAGAATTGACGTTGCATAACCAGCACATTGTGTCTCATGCACATACTGTGGGTATATTCTGTCACTGTAATACCGTATAGAAAAACGTTGTCACAACGTGCTCATAGGATATATATACCTAGAGGGCTATTACTCTCGGCGTATATATATATATGCTAAGAGCTTACTTTAAACCCTATTTTAGGGATTAGAGTATTCTTGCTAGTGGTGTAAATGCTATGTTTAGCCTTGATGCTTCTAGTGTACTGGATTTTCTTTAATCTCAATTGACCAACCAATATGCTCTTACATCTGCGTCCTTCGTATCAGCTGAGCGTTGTGTCATTCACTGGTGTTGTGGATAGCAGTTGCCCCCTTAAAATCACAGATAACTTCGAGCTAATATGTCTCACTCTTCATAATGTTTATTCGAGCCATGACAACACACAAATGTAACTTGACTAGAATTAACATCCGAGGGTAACTCTGTGTTCCCCAGGATTCTCTTCTCGGGAAGTGTTAGGGTGTGTGGTGATAATATAGAGATGCTGGGGTGTGTTAGGGTGTGTGGTGATAATATAGAGATGCTGGGGTGTGTTAGGGTGTGTGGTGATAATATAGAGATGCTGGGGTGTGTTAGGGTGTGTGGTGATAATATAGAGATGCTGGGGTGTGTTAGGGTGTGTGTGATAATATAGAGATGCTGGGGTGTGTTAGGGTGTGTGGTGATAATATAGAGATGCTGGGGTGTGTTAT